>CAUYLG010006636.1:0-17221 GCA_963573385.1 Cacajao melanocephalus | reverse complement strand
TGAACCAGCCTTGCATCCCCAGGATGAAGCCTACTTGATCACGATGGATAAGCTTTTTGATGTGCTGTTGGATTCAGTTTGTCATTGTTTTATTGAAGATTTTTGCATCAGTGTTCATCATAGATATTGGTCTGTAGTTTTCTTTTTTAGTTGTGTCTCTGCCAGGTTTTGATATCAAGATGATGTTGGTCTCATAGAAAGAATTAGGGAGGATTCCCTCTTTTTGTATTGTTTGGAATAGTTTCAGAAGGAGTAGTACCAGCTCCTCTTTGTATATCTGGTAGAATTCGGCTGTGAACCTGTCTGGACCTGGACTTTTTTTAGTTGGTAGGCTATTAATTGCTGCCTCAACTTCAGCCCTTGTTATTGGTCTATTCAAGGTTTCAGCTTCTTCCTTGTTTAGGCTTGGGGGAGTGTTCAAGTGTCCAGGAATTTATCGGTTTCTTCCAGATTTACTGATTTATGTGCATAGAGCTGTGTGTAGTAATCTGTGATGGTAGTTTGTATTTCTGAGGAATCGGTGGTGATCTCCCCTTTATCGTTTTTTATTGCATCTATTCGATTCTTCTCTCTCTCTCTCTTTTTTTTTTTATTAGTCTGGCTAGTGGTCTATTTTGTTCATCTTTTCAAAAAACCGGCTCCTGGATTTATTGATTTTTTTGAAGGGTTTTTTGTGTCTCTATCCCCTTCAGTTCTGCTCTGATCTTAGTTATTTCTTGCCTTCTGCTTGCTTTTGAGTTTTTTTTTTTTTTGATCTTGCTCCTCTAGCTCTTTCAATTTTGACCATAGGGTGTTGATTTTAGATCTTTCCTTGTTTCTAATGTGGGCATTTATTGCTCTAAATTTCCCTCTAGACACTGCTTAAATGTGTCCCATAGATTCTGGTACATTGTGGTTTCATTCTCGTTGGTTTCAAAGAACATTTTCATTTCTGCCTTCATTTCATTCTTTATCCATTCATCAGTCAGGAGCAAGTTGTTCAGTTTCTATGTGGTTGTGCAGTTTTGAATGATTTTCTTAATGCTGAGTCCTAATTTGACTGTGCTGTCGTCTGAGAGACTGTTTGTTATGACTTCCATTCTTTTGCGTTTGCTGAGGAGTGATTTACTTACAATTATGTGGTCAATTTTAGAGTAAGTGTGATGTGGTGCTGAGAAGAATGTATATTCTGTGGATTTGGGGTGGGATGTTCTGTAAATGTCTATTAGGTCTCCTTGGTCCAGATCTGCGTTCAAGTCCTGGATATCCTTGTTGACTTTCTGTCTCATTGATCTGTCCAGTATTGACAGTGGAGTGTTAAAGTTTCCCACTATTATAGTTTGGAAGTCTAAGTCTCTTTGTAGGTCGTTAAGAACTTGCTTTATGTATCTGGGTGCTCCTGCATTGGGTGCATATATATTTATATCAGCTCTTCTTGTTGACTGATGCTTTTACCATTATGTAATGCCCTTCTTTATCTCTTTTGATCTTTGTTGTTTTAAAGTCTGTTTTATGAGACACTAGGATTGCAATCCCTGCTTTTTTTTTGCTCGCCATTTATTTGGTAAATCTTCCTCCATCCCTTTATTTTGAGCCTATGTGTGTCCTTGCATGTGAGATGGGTTTCCTGAATACAGCACACTGATGGGTCTTGACTTTTTATCCAGTTTGCCAGTGTGTGTTTTTTGATTGGGTCATTTAGGCCATTTACATTCAACATTAATATTGTTATGTGTGAATTTGATCCTGCCATTTTGTTACTGGCTGGTTGTTTTGTCCGTTAGTTGACGCTGTTTCTTCATTGTGTTGTTGGTCTTTACCATTTGGTACATTTTTGCAGTGGCTGGTACTTGTTGTTCCTTTCCATGTTTAGTGCTTCCTTCAGGAGCTCTTGTAAGGCAGGTCTGGTGTCGACGAAATCTCTCAGCAGTTGCTTGTCTGAAAAGGATTTTATTTCTCCTTCACTTATGAAGCTTAGTTTGGTTGGATATGAAATTCTGGGTTGAAAGTTCTTTTCTTTAAGGATGTTGAATATTGGCTCCCACTCCCTACTAGCTTGTAGGGTTTCTGCTGAGAGATCCACTGTGAGTCTGATGGTCTTTCCTTTGTGGGTGACTCAACCTTTCTGTCTGCCCTTAGGATTTTTTCGTTCGTTTCAACCCTGGTCAATCTGATGATTATGTGCCTTGGTGTTGCTCTTCTTTTGAGTATCTTTGTGGTGTTTCTGTATTTCCTGGATTTGAATGTTGGCCTGACTTGTTAGGTTGGGGAAGTTCTCCTGGATAATATCCTTAAGAGTGTATTCCAGCTTGGATTCATTCTCCCCGTCACAATCAGGTATGCTGATCAAATGTAGAATAGGTCTTTTCACATAATCCCATATTTCTTGGAGGCTTTGTTCATTTCTTTTCATTCTTTTTTCTTTAATCTTGCCTTCTCATTTTATTTCATTGAGTTGATCTTCATTCTCTGATATCCTTTCTTCTGCTTGATCGATTTAGCTGTTGAATCTTTTTTATGCCTCACGACATTTTCGTGCTGTTTTTCAGCTCCATCAATTCATTTATGTTCTTCTCTAAGCAGGTTTTTCTAGTTAGCATTTCATCTAACTCTTTTTCACAGTTCTTAGTTTCTTTGCATCGGGTTAGAACATGGTCTTTTAACTCAGAGAAGTTTGTTATTACCCACCTTCTGAAGCCTGCTTCTGTCAATTCACCAAGCTCATTCTCTGTCTTGTTTTGCTCCCTTGGTGGTGAGGAGTTGTGATCCTTGGGAGAAGAGGCATTCTGGTCTTTGATGATTTCATCCTTTTTTTCACTGGTTTCTTCCCATCTTTGTGGAGTTATCTCCTTTGATCTTCGAAGTTGATTTTGGGATGAATCCGAGTAGATTACCTTTCTGTTGAAGTTGGAGCTCTATCTCCTGTATGAGGCTTATTTTATTTTTTATTTTTTATTTTTTTTTTGGCCTGTAGAGGCACTGCTGTGTTGCCTCGGATTCAGTCAGGCTGCTGCGTAGTCTTCCCCTGGAGTTTGTTTATGCAGGTGAGATTAGCCCTGCCTTCCCAAGGGCAGGCATCTTTCATTCACTGATCTTGTTCTTCTCAGTCGCGGTCAAACTGACGTATTCACTGCGAAACTCTCTAGTGCTCAGGCTTCAGTTCGTTGGTTTTGTGGGGGTGGGAACTGCCAGACCGTATGGCCTGTTCCCCTGCTTTCAACTCTGCCTCTTTCTGTGGGACGGGTAGTTCCATCCCACTGGCATTAGTCCAAACTTCCACCCAGGTCCGTGCTGACAACTTGTGGCTCCCAGCAGTCCAGAGCCATTGCTCAGATTTGCATCAACATCCGGTGGCACCTGTCAGTCCGGCAGGGCTCTCCTGGACTGTCGGTTACAGAAGGCATGAGGGAAGCACAGGATCTGGATTGGAGCGCTGATGGGGTGAAGTCCCTGGCCCTCTGGGCCAGCTGTACTTCCTGGGTAGGGACACACCCCACCCTGTCTCAGTTTGCCCTCCCTGGGCTGCTCCCACCCTGCTTTGGCTTGCCTTCCCTGGGCTAGTTTCACTGTCCTATCAATTCCACCAAAATGAACCCAGGACCTCGCTTGGAAACATGGAGTCCGCTCGCCCTCTGCATCTCACTCGCTGGGAGCTGCACTTCAGAGTTGCACCCTCTCGGCCATCTTGGCAGAAGTCTCTGGTGAATTCTTATCATTCAAAATTATGGGCCTGGTACAGAATGGGAGTTGAATACATGTTGAGTGGAAATCCAAAGAATAGAATTGGAAGAGACGGTTTAAGTAGGCTCCATGCTCTCATTCCACATTACCTTGAAATATGCTGAAGGCCAGGAAAGTCAGAGTTTGTGGCTCATCTAGGGCATTTTGAAAAAGGGTATCCATATTTTTTCTAAGAAGCCACAGAATAATTTAGTTGGAGATAAACTTCCTCCAGATTTTTAAAAATCAGTGCCAAAGAAAAGCCCAAGGATTTGATAAAAATATGTTGGAGAAGGAATAAAAAGAGTGATGTCAGGAGAAGGAAGACATGTTATTTAGCTTATTGACATAATAATGCCACATAACAACCAACCACAAATCCTGAATAGCATACAGCAAGAAATAGGCCTGTCTTGCCCGTGAGTTTCCACATCACCTGGAGTGGCTCTGCTTTGCTTTGCAGTGGCTGAGGTGAGTTTGTGTTACTTTATGGCTTGGCTGAGTTGTCTCTGCTCCATCTCTGTCATTCCCCTATGATAGATGGGCTGGATGGTGATAAGGGAGACACAAGAGAACTTATCCCACTGCACTGACATGTTTCCAGCCCTTCATTATATTCCTCAGCCAAAACAAGTTCCATGGCTAAACTCAGAGTCAAGGAGTGGGGAAATTTTGAGAACTACAAAGTTATGAGGCAGCAGTCAGGGGTATAGGGAGGGGTAAGTTGGGACTCAAAATTCAAACTATCAAAGTGGGAAAAAGCCAAAATATTTTGGGAAGAAAAGAATGTTTCTAGCTGTTGAAAGCTTATCTCCTGAACTAAACCTAAAAATCTACTTTGAAAATATTCCTACTGGAGCCAGGCGCAGTAGCTCGCGCCTGTAATCCCAGCACTTTGGGAGGCCGAGGCAGGCAGATCACCTGAGGTCAGGAGTTCAAGACCAGCCTAGCCAACATGGTGAAACCCTGTCGCTACTAAAAATACAAAAAAATTTAGCCAGGTGTGGTGGCACTTACCTGTAATCCCAGCTACTCTGGAGGCTGAGGCAGGAGAATCATTTAAATCCAGGAGGCAGAGGTTGCTGTGAGCCATGATTGCACCACTGCACTCCAGCCTGGGTGATAGAGCGAGACTCCGTTTCAAAAATAAATAAATGAAATAAAAAAGAAAATATTCCTATTGGAGTCAAGTTTTCAATTCTGTATAAATGTTAATGACTATGGTACTTCTAATAAATATTTGTGAATATATTATTTTATAATGTGTATTTGTTAAACCAAATTTCTGAACTTCGTTCTGAAGGTAGGTAAAACTTGAGCATCCTGAGGTTTCTGGTGATGATGAACACCGTGATGTTGCAGATTCATGAAGTGTGAAGTGGGTTGAGGCACTGAAAGCAAGCAAGGCTAGGCTAGAGAGTCTACTGACTTGCCCTTCCAGAGATGTCTTCCTCATGGTTCTGTCAGCTCTTTGCTGGCTCTCAGCTAATTTCTTGTCAAGTGCTAGCTGAAAATGGCTAAAAGTATTTATCTTTCAGGGTGCATTTGGATGGTAATAGTAGAATCTTAGAAACCTAAGGAAGTCTTCAGGGATGAATCTCCAATGCTGGAAGATGAGGCAGCTTGACAGTACATTTAATGATTTTTTTTTCCCTCAAAGTTGAGAACATTTTATGACATTTAAAGCACTTCTACACATTACACTGAATCACACTGGCAATTTCATGTGCTTCAGCGTATTGTATTATTTATTCTTTATAGCAATCTTCAGACACAGACAGGAAACAGATTAAGAGGAAATCACTTGCTTACCTTAGATCACACAGTAAATGGTAATAATAGGCCTGGAATCCAAGTCATGTGCTATGAAGTTCAATTTTTTTCCTTACATAGCTGTGGCAGAAGTACTTTAAAATTTTTTTTGCTCTGTGTCCTCCTGTGCCTCTCTCCTTCCCCCAAACCCACACCTTCTTCTCTTGCCTGTTTATGTTCTTTTATCACCTTAGTGGCCTGGCCTCATTCCCTTCTGATACATTAGCTAGTGAACCCATCATCTTGAAAGAGGAATATGGTGTATTTCCCCCTGTTGAGCTACTGCTTAATTTGTCAGCCTCCTTTACCCTGAGCCCACTGTGATGACTGGACTCTTAAAGTATACCTAGAGCTTTGCTCCAGCTTCAGCCCCGAAGACATTAAATAATTAACTTTCAGCACTCTCCTTTGTGTGCTTTATCTCTGCATCACCCAAAATAGCTGGTGGCATTTCCTCTGCATAAATAGAAAGCAGAAAGGTCAGTTGGCATTTTTGAAATATATATGTATATATATTTTACAAAGCAGCAAGCTAGCAGGGTCCCTTTATTTGCTCATCCCCGTGACTGTTTTATAACAAAAAACTTCCTAATTTAACTCCTTAGCCTATTTCCCCCACCATCTTGCAGTTGGATAGTTATTAATACCCCCACTGAAGTTGTTCAAAACCAAGACTGAGTACAGCTGAAGAAGAAAGCATTTTCTCAGTGGTGATAAGTAAAAGATATTTTCTTCAGGTAATGTTAAATCTTGTTCCCCACTTCTACCCCAGTGAACAAAATGAAAGTAAACTTGAGTGAGCTTCTCTTTAGAGACATGGAGCTATGATTCAAAATGATATTTATTCCTAGCTATTTTTTCTTTTACACCTGATGAGTGAATAACACAAATCCCTGGAGATTAAGCTGTTTTGTGTCTGTACCTGTCTTCTAAGAACCATGTTCTGAAATGCAAGGTATGGGAATGTGAATCTGTTTGTGAGAAAGACTATTTGAAAACCTAGCTATTTCCTCTTTGGACCCAGCACACAAGTTTTGTTCTGTTTTAATGTTATAAAAACCGTCAACAAGGCCAGGCGCAGTGGCTCATGCCCGTAATCCTAGCGCTTTGGGAGGCCAAGGCAGGCAGATCACAAGATCAGGAGTGTGAGACCAGCCTGGCCCACATGGTGAAACCCCATCTCCACTAAAAATACAAAAATTAGCCAGACCATCAACAATAAGATTCAGCAACTTTTATTAACTTGGGCAGTATTATGGTCCCCACTCTTCCAGTCATATTTGCAATCTGGTTGGTCACATAAGGGCATGTGGGCTCTGGGGTGCGTTTTCTGGTGTGAGGTCTCTTCCCTGTTAACGTGATGGCAATTTGCATTCCCCCTCTCAGCAGCAGTGTGGTCACACGCCCCCATGATCCTAGGTTTCCCAGAGCAAACCTGATTTTCAGTATTCTACCGTGGCAACAATCATGGGTCCTAGATTTTGACTTGGGAAACACATTGAAGTTCCAAATTCTGAGAAGCCAGTATTTGAAGTCTGCTTTTCCTGCTGCAGACACAGGAGCTGTGAGAGCACAGACATGCTCCTGTCCCCTACCCTCCCAGCCAGGAATGATTCTCCAGTATTCAGGGAGGGAGGGTGAGAATAGGCATCGTTAGCTTTGGGAAGAGGCAGAGTGAAGATCTGTGCAGCCCCCAATACCTCTCCATAGTGTAAGGGAGTTGTGGGATCTCAGAAGAGTGATGTTCATGACGCTGAGCACTAGAAAAATTGTGGGTTCACCTGGGTGGTTCCTTTGGTTGCTGGGCAGAGATAGAAGTGAAGCCATAGAATTGAGCATTAGGGCACAGTGGCCATGCCCCTTTGTCCTTAAAATAAGCCCATTAAGCTCTCTAAAGTTTTTCACACTGACTCCCTTATCACTCCACCCCAATCACTACTTGTTTATATTCACTGTGAGGCATTTGAAGTCTTTGGACCCTTGTTTGAAGTTCTCATACCTCCTTCTAAGATGTGAGATGAATTAAGCCCCAAGAGCAGCCAAACCACTGTTCAAAAAAAAGGGAGAAGAGAGAGACAACAGAAAGAAAGGTCTTGAACAGTGGTTCTGTGTGGTGCCAGTGGCATCGACACCACCTGGAAACATGTCAGAAATGCACATTCTGAGGCTCCACCCTGACCTCGTGAATCAGAAATGCTGGTGATGGAATCCACCAGTCTGTGCTTCAACAAGCACTCCAGGTGATTGTAACGTATGCTCAAATGTGAGAATCATTGGTCTAAAACAGTGCATCATGCAGGGAGCACAGCACCGCTGATAACAGGTCAGTGAGATAAAGAACCTCTCTTAGTTTCCTCAGTCATCAGCAGAGGCAGAATAGTGAATAACAGTACTGTGGGCATCAAATTCACCCTGATAATTTTGAAACAATAGATACGTTGCAGCCCCTCATCATTCCAGAGAAGGGAGTGGGGTGGGTCTAGGCATTGACAAAGATGATCTCCTTAACCAAACTTTAGACAGGCTCTTTTGAGCACACCCCCGTTTTTTTTTAATGAGGCCTCATTCTTGGGTCTGTCTTCAGCCTGCCAAATCCATTTTTAGCAAGAATTCTGGTAAGGTCAGTTTAGTGAGAATCCCCCACATTTGATAGCTGATCACCCTCAGTATCTGATCAAATTCCTCATCACCTGCCCTCAATCTCTGATCACCCTGGTCTGCCTTCAGGGGGAATCTTAAGTCAGTTAAGCAGGACTCTCCTTGCTATGGTTTGAATATTTGACCCCTCCAAAACTTATGTTGAAATTTGATCCCGAGTGTGGTGCTGTTGGGAGGGGGGCCTAGTGGAAAGTGTTCAGGTTATAGGGGAGGACCCTCATAAATAGCTTGGTACAGTTCTGGAGTAGTGAGTGAGTTCCTGCTGTCTAGGCTGGATTATTTCTTGTGGGAATGGATTATTTCCCCAAAGAGCAGGTGTTATAATGCCAGGAGACCCCTCAGGTTTCCCGTCTTCGTACTTGTCCACTTCTCCTTCATTGCCGTGTTGTGATGGAGCATGACTGCTTTTGCCAGAAGCCGGGGCCATGCCCTTAAACTTCTCAGCCTACAAAAACATGAGCTAAATGAACTTATGTCTTTATAAATTACTCAGTCCCTGGTATTCTCTTATAGCAACACTAAACAGATGAAGACAAATCCCCAACCACTGAATACTCCTCTTAGAAATTTTCCATCCACCAAGCTCCCATCCTGCTCCTTGGCTATTAATCTCTAGTTTTCTTTGCTTCAGTAAAGAAACTTCAGAGTCGAGCCCAATGCCTCTCTCATATTGCAATATTGTTGATAACTATCAAAATAGTCCTGATTACAGTCTTTTTGCCATTCAGTAAGTGTCAGAATAATTTTTTCATAAACAGTATATTTAAATGTGTCTATGTTTAAAAAGCTTCACAAGCAAATCTAATGTAGCTCCATGGTTGAAAATTCTGATAGACAGTGGTTAAGATTATGGATTGTGGAATGAGACAGACCTGGGTTGAAATGCCAGCTCTGCTTCTTGCAGCCAAGTGACTAAGAAAATTACCCAACCTGAGCATCTCTCTCTTTATCTATCTATCTATCTTTTTCTCTATCTTTTACTCTCCCTCTCTCTCTCTTGAGTTAGTGAAAAGATCCAATGATGGCCCTTAAACTACTAAGCACAGTACTGGCACATAACAGGCACCAAATGAGCCAAATATTACCAGCTCTAAGTAATAATTATCAAAAGATGGATATGTTATATTTAATAAGAAAGTTTTACATATGGAAAATATAAAATAGGTGATTCATTTTGTAACTGTGAAAACTATATTTATTTTGAATACAAATCTTCAATTATGGATGAGTTTGAAATAAATCATGGAAGAGAATCACTTTTTGGATTTTTAATCCAAGTCCTTATGTGTGTATGAAATAGATATCTTGCTTGTCAGTCACAGGAGGGCAAAAGTGGACCTAAAATAAAAGGTCAGCTAAGACAGGCATGTCTGGCTTCTGGGCTGCAGCTCAGCATATTGTAGGCTGGGGTCCAGTGACCTTCACTGGCAGGCTGCCCACAGTCCACAAGACCCCAGGTAGTCAGGCACTGAGCTGTGTCCTCCAACTGGAAATGATAAAGAGCACATGGCTTCTCCCCAGTCATCGTCAGGGTGACTGAATCCTGCTGGAAGCCCTGAGGGTGCACATGAGAGAAATGCTTTTCGGGGAGCCAAACTTGACGTATAAGCTTATCTCAGGGTATAGTCCAAGTAACACTTATGACTCCAAGTACAGGCAGCTATGCTTACTGCTCTCTAAAGAAGACTTCTGACGAGAAATTAAAAGTCAAGATGTGAGCTCTGCTTTTGTATCCATTTCCCATAACAGAGTTCAGCTTGTATGTTAAACGCATTTTCACAGAAATTTGTCCACTTGAACTTCTGCTTCTTTTTGACAGTTCCCTAAAGATGGTTCTGGAGAGTAGGTTCTTTTTCCATCATGATCAGCAACTGCTCTTCAAAGTAGAGGAGCTGGTCCACTTCAAAACAGTCGCTGGCTCGAGGCACCACTTTTTCCAAACACTCCCGGATCTCTGCTTCACTAGCATTCTGATGCCTTGCTCTCTTGAGGTAATTATAGACCTCTTCAAATACTTCTGCCCCCAGCTTCTGCATGGCTGACCTGCCAAAAAAGTTACAAAAGATTTCTGAAGAGTTACACATTAAGATCACTTGCAAGAAAATGTGCTTTTAAATCATTGATTTTACAAATAACATTGTCATTTTAGGATTTAGAAAAAAAGGGGAAAAAATAAGGCACAATGTCTCCACCCTAAACATTTAACAATATTCAACAAATAATGCTTCATTGTCTATTATGTGCCAGTTACCCTTCAAGGAACTGTGACTATAGCAGTAAACAAGTTAAGGCAAAGTCCAGCCTTTGTGTGCATGTGCGTGCGTGTGTATGTGTGTAAAATACACATATATAAACACATGTGTTTATATAAACCTATATGTATATATACACAGACACACACGTAATAAGATATCAGATGGTTCTAAGTGCAGTGAAGAAAAAGCAGGGTGAGGCAGACAGGAAAATCCTTCTGAGGAAGTATCGTTTGAGCAAGAGCTCTCAGGAAGTAAGACAAATACTAGGGGCAAGAGAATTTGGGCCCTAAGGCTAAAACAAACTAAAAAAAAAACAAGAAAGCTATTGTGCTTGGAATTAGTAGAACAAGGGGAACAGGATGGTGGGATATGAAATCAGAAATAGTTAATAATAAGAAAATAATAGGAAGAGGAGGAAAATGAGGGGGAGAAGAATGTTATTTGCCACTTGCCAGGCTCTTTTCTACCCACTTTGCCCTTACAATCACACTGAATCTTTACAACAGCTTTACAAAGGAGACAATTTTCAAAATCCCTATTTTACAGATGAAGACACTGACACTTAAAGGGGTAAAGTCATTTGGCCAAATTTCTACCAAGGCCAACATTCATTTTTAACACACTTCCAGTTTTTGTCCATATGTCAATACAGTCTTTACGTTATAATCATATTGCCATACCTAGTATGTGTATTTCACCATTGACTACTTTCCTCTATCTCCAGAAAGGGTCACAAACTAAAGACCTATGGGCAAAATTTGGCCCATAACGTGTTTTGTTTGTCAACACTATGTTCTTTTGTTTTATTATTTTTAAATGTTTTAATGTGAACGTCTTTATGTGGGGCCTGCAAGCACTCTACTCTGCATTTTCTGACTGTCTTTGACCAACCTCCCCTATCTTGTATCATCTTACACCAGGCTGCTTCTCATAGTTCTTCTACCTGCTTAACTCAAGGGCATTCAAGTTGGTGGATTTTATATTGCGGTTCTTCGTAGTTGTCCTTTTTTTAATGGCTCCATATTGTTCCACTGAATTTATGTGCCAACATTTACTCCATTATCCCTCAGCAAACAATTAGATTTTTTCACTCCTTTTCACGATTATATAGTGTGACTATCTCATCTTTAGATCCTAGACCTTTTCATTTTAGGGAATATTTTAGAGGAATATTTCATTTTTGGGAATATTTTCTGACATCAGATTTTTAGAAGTTGGGCTAATTACATGTGTGTGTTCCCTCTAAAAATTGTATGTGCACTTACGGTCTTCACTTTTCTCTGAAGAACAGAGAAAAGAGTAAATATATGTTGTGCTTGATTAAATGATAAAAACGTTCTGGGAATGAGATTATTAGGGCAATGAGTATAAATATTTGTGTGACTTTAACTTTGAATAAATATTTTTTTTTCTTCATTTCAATGGATTTGGTAAAAAGAAAAACCAGGATGTGTATTTTTTCACAATTTTTAAAGCATTAATCCTTAACAGTAATGATAGTAATGTTGATAATAACCTTGGAGACATTAGTCACAGACTCTTTCATTCATTTTATAAGCTTTTTTGTTCAGTGTTATTCAACCTTGTAATCTCTAAATCATAGGATGGTGTATGTATTGTGGCATATAGAGAGATGACTAGGTGATTCTTCTGGCTCTGGCCTAAAGGCTAGTAATGATAATGCAAGACATAAGTTTTTAATTTTAACTAACATTTCTATAGCACTTTAGAGCTTGCAAAAATGCTTTTGCATTCATTATTTTAAATGCTCCTGCATTCATTATTTTAAATGCTCCTTGTGAACTAAGCAATTCATCGAACATTTGTCTTCATTTTACAGATGAGAATAAGTAGGTTTTCAGTAGTCTTTCACAAGCTCACACAATTAGCGTGGTAAAGTTTGGATTCAGATGCTGATCTTAAAACACCAGATGCTGGAGAAACCAGCAGCCCTAGGGTCCACATTATCCAGCTTGAATAGGTTTCCCAGCTTTTGTCATGAGATATATCAGGACAGATTCTAGCATGCCTGACATCCCTAGTCACCTCAGTCACCCACAGAAATCCAAGTGTTTTCTTCTGCTGACATCACCAAACCCTGGTTATTTCCTTTACACATTGATGACTTCGGTGACTAGCCCACTCTGTTTCTTCCACCTCATACTTTGTTATCATTGTTGACTTACATATCTTGCTGTCTCTGGTTTTGAACTGCCTCATATTCAGCCATCATTTCTTTTACCCTACCTGAGTTGCCCATTCCCATGATCATTTCAATTGACCTCTTCAGTGCCAATGACTACATGACCTCTAAAATTGATTTCAAGCCTCCTACTCTCTAACCACCCCCTCTATGCACCCCCACCATACTTACCAACTAGTCTTCCACTTCATGGTGCCCTTCATTCCTTTGACTCTACCCCCATGATAATAATTTCTCACTTCCTTTGTAATTTCATATACTCACTCCCCACCTCACAGTTAAATTTCATGGCCTGTCATCATAATCATTATCTTCTAAATACCTTAGACTTTTTCCACCCCTTTTTCCTTTGTTTGGCAAAGACCTAATGATTAAACTCACTTATACCTATTCATGTACCCAAACGACAATATTTATGGAGAAAAGCATCCAAATATACCAACAAGTCTGTCATTTAAGTTGATAATCTCAATTCAGAATGGCACTCAGCACTGCCCAATGATCTTTCCGTGGTTTTATTTTCCTCCCTAAATGATTATTTCAAATGTTTTCCTTTATTCTTTTAAAAAATATTTTATTTTTTGATTTTAAAATTTTATTGTGTATATTTGAGGTTTACAACATGGTTTGGGATACATATAGATAATAAAATGGTTACTGTCATGAAGCAGATATATCAATGACCTCACAGTTACTTTTTTGTGACAAGAACAGCTAAAATCTACTTTTTATTTTTTTGAGATGGAGTTTCGCTCTTATTGCCCAGGCTGGAGTGCAATGGCATGATCGTGGCTCACTGCAATCTCTGCCTCCCAGGTTCAAGCGATTCTTCTGCCTCAGCCTCCTGAGCAGGGATTACAGGCATGCACCACCACACCAGGCTAATTTTGTACTTTTAGTGGAGATGGGGTTTCTCCCTGTTAGTCAGGCTGGTCTCAAACTCCCAACCTCAGGTGATCCGCCTGTCTCAGCCTCCCAAAGTGCTGGGATTACAGATATGAGCCACCATGCCCTGCTTAAAATTTACTTATTTAACAAAAATTTCCAATACAATTTTATTAATTTTCGTCTTTATATTGCACATTAGATCTCTAGACTTGTCCATTCTCTGTATCTACTGCTTTGTATTCTTTGACCTACATTCCTTCATTTCCTCTCCCCTACCCACCCTGCCTGAAGTAATCATTGTTTCATTCTTTATCTCTGTGTACTTGAGCTTTTTTTTTTTAATATTCCATATATAAGTGAGGTCATGCAATATTTTTCTTCCTATGTCTGGCTTTTTTTCACCTAGCATAATGTCCTCCAGGCCTATCCCTGTTGTGGTAAATGACAAGATCTCCTTTTATAAGGTTGAATAATGTCCCATTGTATATGTATGCCACAGTTTTTTTTTTATCCACTTCTCCATTGATAGACATTTAGGTTGTTTCCATATCTTGGCTATTGTGAACAATGTTGATATGAGCATGAGAGATATCTTTATGAGGTGGTACTTTCTTCTCTTTTGGGTATATACCCCTAAGAGGAATTGCTGAGTTGTATGGTAGTTATATTTTTAATTTCTTTAGGAATCTCTATATTGTTTTCCATAGGGGCTGTACCAGTCTACCATGCCCCCAGCAGTATATTAGGGTTCTCTTTTATCCACACCCACACCAATACTTTTTATTTCTTCTTTGTAGTAATAGACATTTTTAGGGGTGTGAGGTGATATTTCATAGGTTTTAATTTGCATTTTCCTGATGATTAGTGACATTGAGCACCTTTTCATATATCTGTTGGCCATTTTTATGTCATCTTTGGAGAGAGATCTGTTCAGGTCCTCTGCCCATTTTAAAAACTGGGTTATTTGGTTTCTTGCTGTTAAGTTGTAAGAGTTTTTATGAATTTTGGATATTAACCACTTATTATATATGTGGTTTGCAAATGTATTTTCCCAGTCTGTAGGTTGTCTTTTTCTTTGTTAATTGTTTCCTTTGCTGTATAGAATCTTTTTAGTTTCATGTACTCCCATTAATTTATTTTTGCTAAAGATTAGAATAAAAATAAATAGAGAATACAAAACATAGAAAAAATTAATCAAACCAAGAATTGGTTATTTGAAAAGCAAAACACAATTGACAAAACCCTAACTAGACTATGAAATAAGAGAAGACTCAAATAATAAATCAGAAATCAAAGTGGAGACATTACAACAGATGCATCAGAAATATAAAAGGATTATAAGGGACTGATATAATTTGGATATTTGTCCCTGCTCAAATCTCATGTTGAATTGTAATCCCCAGTGTTGGAGGTGGGGCTTGGTGGGAGGTGTTTGGGTCTTGGGAGCTGTTCCTTTATGGCTTGGTGCTGTCTTTGTGATAGGGAATGAGTTCCCACAAGACCTGGTTGGTCTAATGTGTGGCACCTCTCCCCTCCCCACTTTCTCTCTCTTGGTTTTGCTTTTGCTATGTTACATGCCATCTCCCACTTCACCTTCTGCAACGAGTAAAAAGTTCCCTGAGGCCTTCCCAGAGGCCAAGTAGATGTTGGTGCTATGCTTGTACAGGCTGGAAAACCATGAGCCACTTAAATCTCTTTATAAATTACCCAGTCTCTGGTATTTCTTTATAGCAATGCAAGAATAGCTTAACACAGAAAATTGATACCAAGGAGAGAGGGGCATTGCTATAAAGATACCTGAAAATGTGGAAACAGCTTTGGAACCTGGGTAATGGGCAGACGTTGGAAGAATTCAGAAGGCTCAGAAGAAGACAGGAAGACGAGGAAAAGTTTAGAACTTCTTAGAGACTGGTTAAATGGTGTGACCAAAATGCTGACAGTTATATGGACAGTGAAGTCCAGGCTGACAAGGTGTCAGATGTAAATGGGGAACTTACTGGGAACTGGAGTAAAGGTCACAGGTGTTATGCATTAGCAAAGAGCTTAGCTGCATTCTGTCCATGCCCTGGGGATCTGTGGAAGTTTGAACTTCAAAGTGATGATTTTAGGGTATCTGGTGGAAGAAATTTCTAAGTAGCAAAGCCTTCAAGATGTGGCCTGGCTGCTTCTAACAACCTATGTTCAGATATTGAAGCAAAGAAATGACAAGTTTGGGATTTATATTTAAAAGGGAAGGAAAGCATAGAAGTTTGCAAATTTGGTAGCCTAGCCATGTGACAAAGAAAGAAAAAGCTTTTTTTTTGGTGAGGGGAGAGAATTAAAGCAGGCTATGGAGCAACCACTTTCCAGGGATATTGGATAACTAAAAGTGGGTCCAGTGTAAATACCCAGACAGTGAGGAAGAGGCCTCAAAGGCATTTCAGTGATATTCGTGGCAGCCCCTCCCATTACAGGCCCAGAGGCTTAGGAGGGAAGAATGGGTTCATGAGCCAGGCTCATGGACCCACTCCCCTGCACAGCCTTGGAACATTGCTCCTCACATCCCAGCTGCTCTGGTTTCAGCCTTGGTTCAAAGAAGCCCAGCTCAGGCCAGACCTCCAGAGGGTGCAAGCCATAAGCTCTGGCAGCTTCTACATGGTGTTACGCCTGAAGGTGCACAGAATGCAAGAGTGAAAGGGGCTTGGAAGTATCTGCCTAGGTTTCAGAGGATGTATGCAAAAGCCTGGGTGTTCAGACAGAAGCCTGCTGCAGGAGTGAAGCATTCATAGAGATACTCTACTAGGGCAGTGTGGAAGGAAAAGGTAGGATTTGGCCCCCGCTCCCCGACCCCACAGAGTCTCCAATGGGGAACTGCTGAGTAGAGCTGTGGGCAGGAGGCCACTGCCTTCTAGACCACAGACTGGTAGATTCATAGGCAGCTTGCACCTTGCCCCTGGTAAAGCCACAGGCATTCAATTCCAACCTGGAAGAGCATGTGTGGGGGCTGAACCCTGCAAAGCCACAAAGGTAGGGCTGATCAAGACCTTGGGAGCCCACCCATTGCACCAATGGGCCCTGTTTGTGGGACATGGAGTCCAAGGAGTTTATTTTGCAGCTTTAAAATTTAATGACTTCCCTGCTGGATTTTGGGCTTGCTGGGTCCCTGTAGCTCCTTTCCTTTGGCCAATTTCTCCCTTCTGGAATAGTAATGTTTACCCCATACCTGTACTTCCATTGTATCTTGAATGTAAACACCTTATTTTGGTTTCACAGACTCATAGGTGGAAGGAACTCATCTCTAGATGAGGCTTTGGACTTGGAACTTGGGGCTTTTAAGTGATATGAAAATGAGTTGAAACTTTTAAGGAGACTATTGGGAATATATGATTGTATTTTTATTTTTATATTTATATATTTTTTACTGTACTTTAGGTTCTGGGGTACATGTGCAGATCATGCAGGATTGTTGTATAGGTACATACATGGAAAGGTGGTTTGCTGCCTCCACCCCTATATCTGGCATTTCTCCCCATGTTATCCCTCCCCAACTTCCCCTAGCCCCAACCACCCCCCAGCAACAGACCCCAGTGTGTGATGCTCCCCTCTCTGTGTCCATGTGTTCTCATTGTTCAGTACCTGCCTATGAGTGACAACATGTAGTATTTGATTTTCTGTTCTTGTGTCTGTTTGCTGAGAATGATGGTTTCCAGATTCATCCATGTCCCTA
>CAUYLG010006635.1:0-11683 GCA_963573385.1 Cacajao melanocephalus | reverse complement strand
CATAAATATATATAATACATAATTCTATATATAATGTATAAGATATAATACATATATATGTTTATAGATATATGAGAAGGGATTTATCAGGAGAATTGGCTCAGGCAATTATGGAGGATGAAAAGTCCCACAACAGGCTGTCTGCAAGGTCTGCGAGCTGGAGACCCTAGAATGCTGGTAACATGCATGGCTGAGTCCAAATCTGATGGCTTTAGAACAGAGGAAGCTGAGGTGTAACTCTCAGTCAGAGGTTGAAGGCCTGAGAACCCTGGTGTTGGGAAGGAAGCACTGGTGTAAGTCTGGAGTTCCAAGGCTAGAGAACCCGGAATTCTGATACCTAAGGACAGAAGAGGAAGACTGTATCCGAGCTCCAGCAGGTAAATCAATATATTCGCCGTTTCTGTTTTGCTCTCTGCAGACCCCTAGCAGATTGCCTGCTTACATTGAGAGTGGACCTTCTCCACCTAGTCCACTCAGACTCATACCCTGGTCTCCTCCAGCAACATCCAAAAATAATGCTGAGTCGGGTTTCTGGGTATTCTATAATGCAGTCAAGTTGACACTTAAAGCTAACCATCACAGGAGTAATAGTGAAGAATCAGAAAAGTAAACTTGAAGAGAACTTGGCATTTGTATTTCATCTTTTTTTTTCCTGGTCTCTGAGCATTTGCCAATCTTTCAATTAATGCATTCCACTATAACAGAGGGAAAGAAAGCTCGGTGGAAAGAAAATAAAGTTTCTAGCATTCCACAGGAAGGCAGGGACTTGTGAAAGGCACAAGTCTTGATTTCCATTTCCAATAATTACTGTAGAGAATAGAAGTGCAGAAGTCCTCCTATGAGAAAACCATTTGTGTAACAATCTCCAAAAAGCAGTTTATTCTCCTAGAGAGAAACATGGTATTTTACACAGCTCCTCAAGGGCAGAAACTTTCTCCTGTGGGAACACGGGATTCCAATGAATGTGTATTTTCAATGCAGAGCTACACATTAGCATCTAGCACCTTCTGCCAATAGGTCACAGGATCTTATATCCAGGCCTTCTACTTTCACTCATGTGTTCATTCAGCAGACCTTACTGATTACCACTCAGTGCTTGGCGCTGAGGATACAGAGATGATGATGATGATGATGATGATGATGATGATGATGATGATTAACAATAGCGAAGATTTACTGGGCACTTTTTGTGTACTCTTTCCATTCTAAGCACTCTCATTTAGTTTTCACAATAACGTTATGAAGAAATTACTCTTATAATTTTCATTGCGCAGATGAGAAAATTGAGTCCCAGAGAGGTAAGAAACCTTGCCCAAGTTCACACAGCTCGTAAATGACAGAACTAGGGTTCAAGCCAAAGCCATCCAACTCCAGAGCCCATTCTTTTAGTCTTTGCCAGATAAGACCCACACCCTGGCAAAGGGCTGACTCATGCTCCACAGGAGAGTTAAGCCAACCAGACAAAGAGCCTTGATCCAAAATACAGCGTGAGGAGGTAGAAGAAGAGAGACAGAGAAAGTGTTATTGGAGACTAGGTGAGGGTCAACTCAAGGAATAAGTAAGCTTGAGGGAAGAGGTGGCGTTCGTGTTTACAGATGAGCAGGGTTTGGGGAAGTAATGGGATGAGTATTCTCAACAGAAGAAACAATATAAGCAAAGGTCTAGAAGTAGGAATTCAGAAGTTGCATATGAAGAAGTTCATCCAAGAGGTCTGCAGTGTAGGGTGCATAGAATCACAAATAAAATAGGGAGCAAATAAAAGTACAAGGTACCCAGTTAAAGTTGAATTTCAGATAAATTTTAATACATGTATGTCTGAAACTCACCTTTAACTGGTGTCCTGTATTTTATACAGCAACCTTAAGAGTGCATAAATGGGAAGCTAGAATGACAAAGGGCAGATTAGAACCAGATCATACAGGACCCTCAACATCAGTTTAGGTCATTGCCAAATGATCTTGCAAACCTGCCTCTTTGAGCCTCAGTTTCCCCTACCTGTGATGTGAGAGCACTGGACTAGACCAATGGTTCCAAACTCAGTGCGCAAGTATATTCCAAAGTGTAGATTCCCAGGCTCTTCCACAAATTTCCTGAATCAGAATCTGAGGGAGAAGAGTCTGGTTCTCTGGCGATTGTGATGAACATCTAGGTTTGAAAAACAATGGACTAGGTGGCTCTAAGTATCCTTCTAGCTCCAATATCCTTTGTGACTGGTTCAAGAGTGATTATACCTGAGAGGTAGGCTATACCTTTCTACTATTATGTCCCTGAGTCCCTTCATTCCCCCAGCATCCCTCACCAGTGAGAACCAACTATTTCTATAAAAGACTTTGGAATTCCCCTTCTATTCCTTTCCCAGCTTCCAAAAGGTCCCATGGCAAATGCCCATACTGCAGGGAGTTCTGGCAGTTGAAAGGCAGCTGATCATTTTGTGTGTGTGTGCAAAGTGTCCCTTGCCTTGTAGGAGTTTTTTGGGATGGGATGGAGACTGGGATTCTGTGTATCACAGGACCATCAAGGCAAACAGCCTGAAACTGAGGCAGGCCTACGCATGATCTCCAGAAAAGACATGTGATACCCCTTGGAGAAGTGAAATTCCTGATGTTGGAAAGTCCGTTCTTCCCCTCAGCAGGGCCCGAGGTGGGAAATATTGACTTCCCAGCTCAGGAACACAAGGTCCCTGACTCCTGCCACATTTGCTACTGCCCATAAGTAGTCAATTCAGTGCCTCCTAGCTCCTGTGGCTCCTACTCCAGCCAGCTTGGTGTGCTGAGAATTAGAGTCAGGGCAGGGGACATGAGATCCTCGAGGACCAGGCTCTGCTATGTTTCCTAACCAGACCTGGCAGCCTCCACCCTGGGTCAATCCGCTTTACCTCTCTAAGAGGCCCACTTGCCAACAGGCCAATCATGCTGGGACTCACAGGAAGTGCTGGCAACTGGAGGCTGAATCCCATAAGCATCTGTCAGCAGGATTGTAGGTCATCATCAGCCCGGCACATGAGCAATTTCTGCACAAGGTGGTGGTACCAAATGCTCTGGCATCAGGGCTGTCGTCTTGGCTCTGACAGGTCAGCCAGAACCTGGCAGAGTTGAGAGAGCAGGGTTGGCGGGGAGGGAAAGAGAGAAGTCAAAGATCGGGAGAGGAGGACTGAGAAACAGAGCAGGAGAAAGAAACAGATTAGCTTGGAGCAAGGTCTGGGCCAGTGACACTCTGGGCCTCCTCTTAGGGCCCCTGGATGGCCCAATGGCATGTCTCAAGGCCTAACAAACAGAGCTCAGGGAGAGCCCGAGTTAGTGGCAGCTAATGCTGGGGAACCTCTGCTAGGCTTGCTGGGTAGTCAGATTCCCTATTATGTGTGATCATGGCCACAGTTTGCTGAAGCAAACCCAGATGCCCTGCGGAATGGAAGGACCTGGGCAGGCTTTGCTATACTTGCAGTCAGGCAGGAAGAACAGACAGAACAGGCTCTCTGGAGAGCTGAGGCAATAGTCAGAAGTGGGGACACCCGAGGGAACAGCAGAGATCTTCAGTCTCACACAATGTCTTGGGGAGGGCACAGCAACTGATGAGGATTCCAGGGACGGGTGATGCCAAATACTCTAGGGGACAGTTGGTGGTGGAGGGGGGGTGTGGTGCGAGAAGACTTTGCTGGGGGAAAAGTGGCCAGACTTAAGTCTGTGAGGGGACCAGCAATAGCAAACCAGAGCTCAGCTATCACTTTACCAAGGATGGAACCCAGGGATCAGAGCTGGCGTGGGCAAGGTGGGGACCTGGTCATTGTTTCCAGTCAGAGCCCAGTGACTAGAACCAGGGCATACGGGCAGGCCCAAACCACAGCAAGAGTTTGATGTGGAGACCAGCAGGTGGGCCCAGAGCTGCCCAGTGTCAGCATGGGGTCAGAGATGGAGCTGGGCCTGAGGGTGGGGTTAGAAGGTCTCAGCTATGGGGGAAGGAGATAAGCAGCAGCTGAGCACCAGGCATGGTTAGCTAGTAGACATCTCACAGGGCCAAGGCTAGTCCAGAAGTGCCTGCCACCACCCCGTATTTGACACAACTCAGCTTGTACAGCTTGACTCAGTCCATGCTACCGTGGCAAGAAGGCTTCCCAAGAGGCCCAGCCTCAGCAAAAGCAAGCCCTGAACTGTGAAGCTGTGGCCTTCTTGGTGACTTGGTGAACCATGAGACCCAGGACAAGCCACTGCTGGGCTAATATGCCTCCATTTCCCTATATACTGTCAAGGCATTAGAGCTGGAGGAAGAAAAATGCATGGAATATGTGGAAGGAGAAAAAAAGCAAAATATGAGTAGTAAGAGCAATGATAAGAGTGGTGAACATAAAATAAATAGCAACAGGACAATAAGAAGAAAGTATAATGATGAATTCTCACAAAATAACCACAACCACGGCTAACATGCATCGAGCACTTACTATGTGCCAAACACCGCTCTAAACGCTTTTCATGTATGACCTCAGTTCCCTAGACTACTGAGTGGCCTTGACTGGCCAGGCCTAGGGGCTCAGCTTGTGGCCAGAACCAGAGCTTCCCTCTAGCAAAGGCACAGTGGCCCTTCTCAAAACTGTAACAATTGCCATCGGCTTGTTGGCACTGGGACCTGACCACCAAGCCTGATGCCCCTCTTCTAGTGTCCTAGCCCCCAAGTCAACAGAGAGTAGTTTCAGAGCTGACTCCTGACCCCATGCAAGCAGGGAAAGCACTGTCCTGGCAGAGGAGGAAGAAGGACATGGGGTCCAGTCCTGTCTGAAGCAGTGCCTGGCCATGGGATCTGGGACAAAGCACTTGTTTGCAGAGCTCAATTCTTGCATGTGTACATTTCATTTATTCTTTAAACAAATATTCATCATTATTTGCCAGACGTGGTTCTACTCACTGAAGACACAGTCATAAATGACAGCAGCACAGCCTCTGCCCTCCTGAAGCTTACATTCCAGTGGGGAAGAGAAACCATAAACAAGAAAAGTAAATAGGTGGAAAATCAGACCTTTATACTAGAAGGGAGGGAAGCCTAGGCTGAGAGACAGTAGGCGTACCTCATAGTCCTAGCCCAGCCCCTTATAGCTGGGAGAGCTTGGGCAAATGTCTGCATCACTCCAGGACTCCTCTTCTAAAAAATCTAGATAAAAGTCTCTGTCCTGTGCAATTCTCAAGTGGCTATTTTTATGATGAAATGACAGAAAGGATGTCAGAGCAACTGAGGCTCTGTGAGTGCTATGCAAATGGACGGGGGATTTATCAAAGTCCCAGTAGCTAAGCTGGCGGTGGAAGAGGCGGACTGAGACAAGGAGAGCTTTGTGCTTTTCAATTTATTTATACCTTTTTCATAAGACTGAAACACTTTATGAGAGCAGCTTCGCTTTAACATCAACCTCTACTAAGTTAAACATTTAAATCAAATGAAATTCACACGAGTTTTAAATATGCAGACACGTGGATACAATCCAATACTTTTCTCAGTGGTTTTCAGCTGTTCCTAATCCTGAGGATTAAACAAGTCAATGCATCCAAACATCTAAATTTCTTTTTTTTTTTTTTTGCAAATTGAAAAACACCATGGAAATGTGTCATCTTATTTCCTCCTAGAATCCTCTAATTTGGAATTATGCACTCCAGTGGGGCCTAATTGCCTGCAAGGTCAAGTCATTTGGGTGTCGAAGGTGAGCACATATTGCCACAGTGTTGGGATGGGAGGGGTTCCTCGGGTCCACCTGAAGTCCTCAGAGAAGGAGGCCAAGCTGCACTAGGTCAGGCCACTAGTTGGGAGAGGACTTACTGCCGTCCCATACAGAGAGAGGCCCTTGGGAGGAGAGGGACTTCATCTGGCAGCATAAACTCTTTTCCCTGCCTCCGACCTTCACCCTCCGCCCCTCCAGTCTGCCTTCCAACCTTGCTTACAAATTGTGGGTAAGGCAATTCTGCTTTTAAACATTTCAAAAACATAAATACTACATGGATAGGTTTTTGTAGCAAACAGTATTAACAATAAAGAAGTCTACAGACTTCTTTAGCCTGGGGGTTTTCATCCTGAGCACTATTAACGTTTGGGACTGGATAATTTTTTGTCGTGGGGGCTGTCCTATGTCTTGTAGGATGTTTAGCAACATCCCTGGCCTCTGCCCACTAGATGCCAGTAGCACCCTTCCAGTTGTGATAACTAAGAAACATCTACAGACATGGGCAAATATCCCCTGGGTGGCAAAATCTCCCCCCATTGAGAAACATTGCTAAAAATTGTACGTCCCCCTTCACCTCTGCCAAGCCCACTCCCTTCCTCAGAGATAATCACCATTTGGCATTGATCATTCCAAACATTTTCTATGTATTTTCACACATATGTACGTACCCAGCAATACGATCTTTCCAAAATGCAGATTTGATTGTATTACTCCTCTGATCCAATTTTCTCTCCAATAGCCTGCATAAGAAAATGAAAAATTCTTAGCCAGGCAAATAGGGTCTTTGGGACCTGACTTCTTCAAACTTTTGTCCGACCATCCCTTCCTTGTGATACAGCTTCCCACTATAAAGGCTAAAAATGCCATAAACTCACCTTTTTAGCCTTTCTTGCATTTAGGGCATGGGAAAGGAATGTCTGATGGGGAGCTTCTGGGAAAAGTTTTCCTGCCTGCTACAAGAACACACATGGAATGAAGGGACCCTCTCATTCTTCACTGTATGTCATTGAGCCTGCATGCAACACACAATAACCATCTTGCAATCAAAAAGAGAGATGAAAGTTCATGCCTCTGCATGCCAGCCTGGGTGATGGAGCAAGGCCCTATCTCTAAAAAAAAAAAATTAATTAAAAAGAAGAGAGAGACGTCATTGACAAATCAAAGATGATCGAACAGAAGGATAAGAAAGCCTCTGAATCTTTGATGATGTAATTGAGCCACTGAACCTGCCTGGGAACAACCTACCTTTGAACTATTTATCATGTGAGATATTAAGCCAATGTGTTCATGTGTTCATGATACTTTTAGTTGGATATCCACTCACTTGCAGTTGAAAGCATCCAAACTAATGCATACCATATTCCACCCACTTATGGTTGCCTAACACACTAGTAAATGCCTTTGTGCATGCTGGTGCCCCTCTCGCCTGGAATGTATTTCCAATGTATCTGCATAACAAATACTCTTACATCAAGTCCCAACTTAAGTATCACCTCCTACCCTATGAAGCCTTTCTAACCATCATCCTATACCCAGAAATGGCAGACATCCCCCTCCTTCATGAATCTGTTTCATCTTGTTAATATTCTATTATAAAATGTATCACACTGAATTGCAACTTATTTGTTACTCTGTGAGCTTCTTGAGGGATGAGGCTATATCTGATTCATTTCTGAATGAATGTGCTCATCACAAGGCTTGAAATAGAATATACTTAGTAAATTTTTACTGAGTGGATGTCATGCCAGACCCTTATTGACTCCAATAGGGATAGCACTGTATGTGAGAGGCCGCAGAAGGGAGCTGGATCCAGAAAACAAGACGCAGGGTTTATTAGAGACTTACATACAGAGTGGTCCAGGAGTGGTGGACTGGACAGGAAAACCACTACCATTTGTAAAAAGCATGCAGTTTATACAGCATTTTTACTTAGCACTCTTCCCCTAGCAACCTC
Source organism: Cacajao melanocephalus (assembly GCA_963573385.1). Lineage (NCBI taxonomy): Eukaryota > Metazoa > Chordata > Mammalia > Primates > Pitheciidae > Cacajao > Cacajao melanocephalus. The sequence continues at coordinate 4,034 of CAUYLG010006635.1, read as the reverse complement.
CATCTAACCCAAAACAAAGTGCCTCGGTTCTTGCATGTCCTGTGTTCCAAGAATTGGTCCAGGGGTTCCGATGTTCTTCATAGATAAGGAATGAATCTCCGGGTTGGCCACTCCTGGATTCCTTAGCTTGGAACTCTGAGCACACATTCTTCTTAGACCATAGGGTCATTCTCAGGGTATGCTTAAGTTATTACTCTCAGGTGCGTCTGTCATGGGGCGGGGGGGCGGGAGGGGCGGCGGTGGATGGTTAAATGGATTCTTGAATGAATAAGGAAATGAATGAACTGACCAAGTCAGCTGGGAGGGAGATGGTAAACAGCCATTTCTCTGAGTGGCCTGCTTCACCCCATGCTGGCTGGAACCCTCAAAGATCAGGAAAGGGGAGGATCCTACAGATAGAAGAGGGCCTTATAGGACTTCACTCCATTCATACTACAGCTCTGCCACCACTTCCCTTGTCCCATCCCCTTTCTCCTCACTACTAGGCTCTGCCTTTGAGTTGAAGAAGAGAAACAAAGGTTAGCACTCATTCGTTTGTTCCAGAGAGAAGTAATCATCTCAGGATACATGGTCCCAATGAGGTCACCTAGCCACTTGTTCCTCAAAGTGCTAGGGGCTTGTTACAAGCGTGGAATCTCAGGCCCCAACCCAGACCTTTGAATCAGAACTTGCATTTTCACAGGATTCCCCAGGTTCTTCCCATGCACATGAGACTTTGAAGAGCATGGCTGCTAATCTCTCTGTGGAAGGAGGACGGCATTTGCTCAAGTGCAAACAAGTGGGGCTTCTCCCATTTGTCAAAACCTCATGGAAAACCATCCCAGAGCTTGACTTCATCACAATTTTAGATGTCTTTTCAATTTGTTTCTTTAGTGTTCATATCTCACATATGACTGTAGTTTGCCATCCTCCAACCTAGCTCTGTTAGGGACTGCCTGATAACCACAGAGCTTGAAGGAGCACACATGCTCGGCAATTGCTCTTCACCTGGAAAGGAGGGAGGAATAGCTCTGGTTTGACTCCCGAGGGCTTGGGAAGGAGGGTCGTCCAAGTTTTTCTAAGAGGGTGGCCTTCTAGAAACCTTGGATAATAATAATAATTGTAATAATAATACTAGTACCACCAGAAAGTGGTACTTGAAATATTTCACAGCTGCGGCACAAGCTCTGACCAATCAGAATGGACCTCTACCAGTATGTGCCTGCTGAATATCATACTGGACCATAAGGGATATTTGTAGAGCAATGAACACTTTCCTAAGCCCTTTCACTCTCACTTGAACTCTCCAACATCCCCCAAGGCATGTTTTGACCATAAGTAAAGTAAGGCTCAGAAAGGTTGCGTGACTTGCTTAAAATCACAACAGCTGGAAAGCGGTGGAACTAGATGTTGAACCTATCTGTCTTCCTCTCCATTCTGCAGTTCCCTCTCAGTACCACAATTCTTCCTCCCTTTCTGGTCTGGACACACCCACACCCCATTCTTCTGGAGTTCTCCCTCAGCTTCAAGGACCAGCTATCCAGCATGGTGCCTCATGTGGGGAGTTAGAAAAGGAGACAGGTGAATCAGGAATGTCTCATCTCAGACCGCAAATGGAAGAACTGGCAGAGACCTTCAAGGTAATGTAGCCCAGTGCTTCCATTTTGTAACAAGGAAACTATACTCTTGATAAAAGAGACAGGCTAAGCATCACCTACAGAACCAGAACAGACTTTAAGGATTACTTAGTCTAACATCTCCCCCGTCACTCCCATTTTATGGATAAGAGGATGGTGACTCAAAGAGAACTGATCTGGCTAACAGAGCAGGTTAATGTCAGAGCTAGAGCTCAAATAAGGGTTCCTTATGGATTCAAGACACAGCTCACTCTATCATTCCATTCTAGTCTTCTAGACATTACTCTTTCAAACTAAAACAGGAGATCCCATCTATACTATAAGAAGGACCTCTAAAAGTATCCTTTCTCCTTGTACAGCATTAATTTTCAGGCAAGATTGATGGAAAGTTCTTGGTGGAAGGAGAAAAAGAAAGAGAGAAACATTTCACGGAGCCTTCCACTTTCTCACTTTTTGGAATTTTGAATCCATTTGAGCCTGTCTTGTTTTTATTCCTCATCTGGAACTTTTCAAAAAGGCATTTCACATTGCAGTAAATTATTTTACACTTCAGGCCACCTTGTGTAACAATCAGACCATTCCATTTTGCTTACCCATGGAGGAATGCTGCCTTTTGGACTGTTTGCAGCTTTCTTCCATGATTTGTTTCCCATTCCACCTTTTCTGTCCTGCTTTCATCCCCAGAGTATAAGAGCCAGACCCAGGGCTAATCAAGGGGAAGGGGAAGAACTGAGGCAGGGTACAGGCCCCAATCTGGAGCCATCTCCACAGACCCAAGCCTTTTGCCAATCTACACCACAGGATGAGGAAATTGCATACGGGGGAAGCAGAAGGGTTCACAGGCAGCTTCAGCAAACCATACGCTCCCCATCTCCCTCTGGCCCTGAGCCTGGAATCAAGTTCGTGTGGCCTTGGGAGTCACAGCCCAGCTCTGCCATTCACATTCATTTCTCTAAGCTTCAGTTTCCTCAAGTACAAAATAAAGGTGAAAATACACACAAGGTACCATGTGGAGACCTGGCTACAGTGTACATGAAAAGTATGTGGCGAATAACATAAGGAGTCACACTTTCATGAGATGTGCCGCATGTCCCAGTATATGGACATGCCTGCCGGCAGGGAGGAAAAATAAAACTGGGACATAGTACAGTGAATCTTTTAGCCCTGTTCTTGGGTAACATACAAAAAGCAGTGGCATTCTGAAATCTCACCTTAGTGGGCACTGCTGCTGTCCCTAGGGGCCCACTCCTAGTCCTCTGAACTAGCCCTTTAGGGAGCACACTTACATTTGGAGTGATGAAGGAGGGAGGGAGTCTGGTCACGAATCCCAGGAGTCATTCTAAAATGAACCCATCCTTGGGGAAATGGAGGCCTTGACCCTGGTTAGGTTGAGAGAGCAAGTGACATCCCTGAGCTTTTTTCGATGTCTCTGCAGGCTTCCTGTTCCAGGAGTTCCTGCCACCACTCCTCCTTCCCCTAGATAGGCCAGGGGGAAGAACAAACTGGGTTGTATTTCTCACCATACATTTGTCCTGGAATTGAACATGTTGAATGATGGGGCCCTTGGAGATATGAAAATCAGAGTGTCTGATTGTACTTCTGGGGACATTGAGAGCCAGACAGGGCAAGACTCTCAGCCAGGTCACATAGCTCCTCCATGGTAGAAACAAAGTAAAAGCCAGAGTGACAGCTGCCTGGCCCTGACCCAGGAGCCTTGGGTGTCAGGAAGCAGGACCACATTCTTGGAGGTCTATTGATCCAGTTATCAGGTCCCGTCCACCCTGGGAGCCTGGCTGCCCCTCCCTCCCTCTCCTTTGGGACCTGATCTGGATGCCCACCTGTCTAGGATAGGTGTTCTCTGTCAGGGGCTGCCATTGCCTCCCTCGCTGGCCTGGGAGCCAGGCTGTGGGCCTGCCCGCCACACTTTCTGCACCTGTCCCTTGCCCAGTGCCCAGCACAGACAAAGTCTAGGCACCAATGTTATGGGACCAGCTGACGCATGTGTGTGGGGAAGTTCCAGCGCTGGCTGAGGGCAAATCAGAACTCTTACTTAGTAGATCTGTGTGTACGGAGTGGGATTCGGGGAGCTGTGCTTGGGGATGGGCCTGCTGAGAGGGGAGAGGGGCTCCCAGGCTAAGCTGAGCCCTTTGCTGAGTGGCCCCCAACCATCCGAACACATCCCATGCCCTCTCCCATGTCATCCCAGGGCCTCTGAAGGCTGCCTTTCAGCCTCAGGAGACAGTGGGGTGGTTGGCCGGGGGCAGGCTCAGCCAGTCTGAATTGACATTGACATGCCCTAGAGACCCCTGTTCGCAGGGCTTGGCCAGGCCAGGCAGGGGGCAGAGCGAATAAAAGCCACACACGTCTCCACAAGCAGCCCTCCAGCTTCCAGGGCACCAGGTCTGGTTGCAGCATGGG
>CAUYLG010006634.1:0-25014 GCA_963573385.1 Cacajao melanocephalus | reverse complement strand
CGCCCCGCCCCCGCCCCGCCCGGCCCGCGCCGCCGGCGGGCCCGCCCCCCCCCGGGCCCGGGCGGCACGGGCAGGGAAGGGAAGGGAAGGGAAAAGGAGAAAATAAAATAAACTCAGTTTAGGTTAAAAATGTCAACTTAACATACATAGGTACATTTATGAATGTTTACCTGCAGTGAATCTTTAACAGACATCACAGCAATTAGAGTAAAATCTTACCCTGTTGCAGTCAACAACAAGCAGAATATCTACTTCCTCCAATCATAGGATGCTTTGATCAGCTGTCAGAAAGAGAATCTCAGACTGGACATTGCAAGGACCAGCAAATTCTTCATTTATTTACAGCAGATGTGGGTTTACACAAGTAATTCATGAAAGCTGGAAGTCTGCCATAAATTAAATGTTTATGCTGATGTTGCCTATAATTACCCAGAATCTATGGTACCGTACCCTGATCACGTGATTTTGCAAAAATTGTTCCTAGTGTCTTAAATTCATTAAAATAAAATTTGTAGCCCTTTGTTGAATGTTTTGGTGAGAAGAAGAGAGTATTACTGTCAGTTATGAAGCCTTGGCTTATCTGATTTTGATTTCTGACTTCAGTACAGCTGTTCCTCCATGTGCATGCTGCAGAAAAGCAGTCCTTTCACAAGCAGGTGGGTGTGGTTGCCATGAAAATGCATCACTCAGCTATCCTGCTGCAGGGATCATAAATAGTTGAGCTGCAGGCACTGTCACTCTGGACTCACCATCACAATTACTCAGCAGTGTTACTCCTTGCAAGCTGTCCCCAGCCAAAAACTAAACATGACAGGTTGTTCCTATAAAGATGCAAGACTCTTCCGCTGAGTCACTTTCATCCAAGGACCCTTCACTGGTCTGGCTGAGCCTCACTTAAAACTGTGCTGTAGTATAAGACTCTTGCTACTGAATCCGTTTTCCCTTCTTCTGTCCTTTCATAGGCATAGGCCTGTGTCATGATCTGAATGAACTCTCCACTATATTTTGCCCCCATCCCAATCAATCTCTCTTGTCTAATCCTGTCCAGGAATCTGCATATAGACAGCTTTGCAGGAACTCACTTTGCTTCCCATAAGACATCACATCTGAATAGAATGTAAGGTGTCTGATGAATAACAAAAACTAACTTATGTTCAAAATATGAATTATAGAATTTTCAAGGAATGAAATTTTATCATAGCCCAATAAACACACAATAACTAAAATAACAAGGAATTGGCAGACAAAGTACTTTTAATAAGTAAATATTGAGAGTGTGTTTGGAAGGAAAATGGGCCAACTCTGTACGTAGGCCCAAGCTGCAGATGAACTGCTATTGAACTATATAGCTGCATCAGGATGGCACTGGAAGTCAATGGTGAGGAGAAACTTTCTCAGTGAGCAGAGTTTCAGAGTTTTCGCCTGTTTATTCCCATTGTGTAGAAAAAAAGTGACAAGGTAAGAATTTAAAGTGACTCGTTGATAGTGGTCAATGACTTGGCTACTGTATATTACATATAAAATGTCCAGGGAAGATGAAAGATATATCTATGGGGACCGTCACAAGTAAGAAAGCCTTCTTATTGCACATTAATGTTCATCAGGTATTATTTACCATGGAAGAAATACAGAGCTGCCATGTAGAAAAAAACACTTGGCTACATGGCATCAGCCAGTCTCTTCACTGCTACCCTAGCTCTGGCACAAGGAGCACCTGAGAAGAGTTACCGTTGTGTCAAGAATCAAGACTGTTTGGAGGCCCAGAAACAAGGCGTTCCCTTTTCCATGGCTGTTTGACTACCACCACTGCAGAGTATTTGACCTGAGATCAGTGAGGACAAGGCAGAGCTCCCCAAAACGGCACCAACCTTTGAGAAGGCCAACTAGCCTCGTGGTGGGAAGTCAATTTTCCTGGAAGTGACAGTAATTCATCTTGCCAAGAATTGATGTATATTCTGGCCGTCAGGTTGCCTCTCCTATCTTGTAAAATGTTAGCTCACATGACTCTCGAAGGACTTACAGAAGTTGAGTTATCTGACCAGGCATTTCATATACATTGTGTTGAACCAAATGACCCACATTACAGCACAGCTGCAGAGGCAGCCACCATGTGACTGTGGGATTCATGGGCCCTCTTACATGCCACAGCTCCCACAAGGCTGCTGGCCTGAAGGCAGAGCTAAGGTGCAAGCTCGTGATACCATGTGATAATGGGTGCCACCCTCCACTATATGTCTTGTACCCCAAATCAAACACCTCTATATAGTGCTGTGCCCTCAACACATAGAATGCATGAGGCCACGAATAATGATGTGGAAACCGGAGTGGCTCCACCAATCCCCCACTGATTCACCTGGAAAATGTATTTTTCTTGTAGCTAAAATTTGAGACTCTGCAGATCTATGGGCAAAATATATCTACAATGATACACAGCAAGAGTCCCATTAACTTCCAGTTATTCCTTCTGCTCAGTCAATTCAAGCTCCTTGCAGCCCTTTCCCTTCTGCCCAGCACCTTCCCTCTCACTGCCCTCCTTCTGGAATGTCCTCCTCTCCTTCCCTTCCCGTCACCCAACTGTGCTCTACTCAAACTTCAGATCTTCAGCTAGAATTTTACTTTGCTGGGAAACTTTCCCAAATTCCAAAGAGAGAGTAAATCTGCTGTAAGGAAGGTGACCATGTGTCCTGGTTTGTCTGGGCAGTCCAGGTGTCCACCAGTACTCTGCTTACTGCCCCTTCTTTGCTAACCTAAGGCTTCTGGTCCCGACCTGTAACCCATACGGAGGTCGAAAATGTAGCACAGAATATACAATCCACTTCAGTTTCCAGAAGCCTTATAATAATATATTCTATATTTGTGCTTTACAGGCATTATCCTAAGTATTTAAAATAGCATTTGTGCCTTACAGACATTATCCCAAATATTTGAAATGTGTATTAATTTATTGTTAATATATGTTTCCTTAGAGCAACTGTAAGAATCATGAAGGTAATATGTTTATCTTGTTCATCATTGAATTCCCAGCACAGGGTAGGGCCAATGACAAATCGTAGACGCTCAGCAAATATTTCTTGATTGGAAGAGAGAGAGAGTGAAAACTGTTGGCATTGAAGCATTATTCAATTGCTTCAACAGAAAAAGAACATTATCAGTTTATACTACCAATTATTATGGAATATTATATGTTCCGTACAATATTCAACAGTATGAAATTTTAACCTTTTTAAAACATTCTACCAGGAATAAAATGGTTTCTGGTCTTTCTTTAATTTGCATTTCTTTGGTAGCTAACAAGATAGACATTTCTCTTTACTATTTGTATCCCATTGTGAATTTTCTATTCATTTCCTGAGTTATTTCATTATTGTGACCTTGGTAATGTTCTCGTTCTACAAATAAATTTACTTATAATAAGTATTAACCCTCTATCTCATATATTGGATGCAAATGATTTCTTTATTATTATTTTCTTACTTATTTCATTACTATTTTTTTCACATTCTATATGGTTATGGTAAAAGATATGTCAATTATTTGTGTTATGGACTAAGTGCGTTTCTCAAAATTCACATGCAGAAATCCTAATCCATGGGGTGATGGTGTTAGGAGGTGAAGCCTTTGGGAGCTGATTAGGTCCTGAGGGTCAGTCCTCTGAATGGCATTAGTGCCTTTATAAGAAGAAACATGAGAGCTTGATCCCTCTGCTTCCTGTCACATGAAGACACAACGAGAATACAGCCATCCGTACACCAGGAAGGCAGACACCAGATCTGCTGGGGCCTTGATCTTGGACTTCCCAGCCTCTGGAACTGTGAGCAGTGTTTGTTGTTTAAGCAACCCAGACTGTGGTAATTTATTACAGCAGGCTGAACTGACTGAGAAATTTTTTTTTATAATTTCATTACTTGTTTGGCATACTTCTCCCAATTTTGTGAGAAATCCTTTTTAAAATGTTGTTCCTGTTTTTTTGTTTTTTTTTTTTTTTTTTTTTTTTAGTTCTTAGCCAAATTTTCTTTTGACATATGATATATACTATGGATTTAAATAATTTTCTCTCCTTTCCTCTTTGCTACATAATAACTTTTTTTAAATTGCATTTTAGGTTTTGGGGTACATGTGAAGAACATGCAAGATTGCTGCATAGGTACACACATGGCAGTGTGATTTGCTGCCTTCCTCCCCATCACCTATATCTGTCATTTCTCCTCATGCTATACCTCCCCAACTCTCCACCCCCTGCTGTCCCTCCCCTATTTCCCCCCTACAGACCCCAGTGTATGATGCTCCCCTACCTGTGTCCATGTGTTCTCATTGTTCAACACCCGCCTATGAGTGAGAACATGTAGTGTTTGATTTTGTTTTTAAACGTATCTAGTTAAGGATAAACTTTAGTCCAGTTCATTCTAATTAAGAATTATTATAGCTCATCCAAAGTACTACGGTGTTACGTGTGTAGAACAGTATCAAGATAGGAGCTCAGTGAGATCAGCTCCTGAGAAGTGATGCCTGGGAATGTAGCCAGGTGAGCACACAGTCTTCTCATGGTTTATAGTGTATTTGTGACCACCTGTAGGTCCCAAGGGTCCCTTTTTGCAAGGGACTGCGTGATGTCCTACAAAATGGTATATAATAAGGAATCTAATCTTTAACGACATGATTTGCCCACAGTCACTGGTAGATAAATCTCCATCTGGTCGTACAGACATGAGACTAGAGAGAAGTGAAATTCCAAACATGAAAACTCATGTCTCACTCTTCATCCAGACTCTAGATGGAAGTCAAAGATGACAACAGTAGTCTGACATTCTTAAGTTATATCCTTTCATTTGTTAATTTCTTTATATTTCCTGGCACCTTCCTAGATTCTTATAAACCCTGCCCAGAATCTTACACACATGACCTTGTGAGGACATGTATTTAAAAGAAGGTGGATGGTATCCAGCAGTCCGTGCTTACAGAGTTACACACACCTAATCTAAGGGAATGTCAAACTTCATTCACAGCTGAGCGGACTGCACCAACATGGTGGCTCAGAGCTGTTTGCAAAGTTGTGTGTTAGAAACAGATGTGTATGGGGGCCCAGTTACGCCACATGTAGCTGAAACTTCATGCAGCAAAAGTATATCCTTTTAGATGAAGTTGAGCTTCAACACAAGCCTGAGCTTTCTGCTAACAACACTGATAAACCATGTGCTGTCAAAGAGTGCATTCCTGCCGCTGACTTGAGATCATTAGTTTCCAAATGCCTCATAATAAACCTCATTTGTATTCTTTCTTTTTCTCAGGGAATGAAGTGGATCTCAGCCCATTTCTTTTCATTTATTTGAACTAAAAATTAGGTCTCTCATTCATTTTATTGCTTTCATTTTTGAGAGAAGAAAATGATGAATGCATCCATGAAATTTTTCAGCAAAGAATGGCGATAAGAATTCTTCATTACCTACCATATATCCATTGTATTTCTAACTCCCTTTTTAGCTGTTGGATTAAAATTTGCTTTTATGAATATGAATACCACCATTTCCTTCTAAAAACATTGTTCTGTTTCTTTGTTCTGTTTTCTCAGCTCAGCTGACCTTGTACTTTAAATGTGATGGTGACTTCATTCAGATAATGCTGCAAAAAGCTAAAATGGAAAATGAAAATAAAAACCATAAAAAGAAAATTAAAATATCTATTTTTGTTTGCTTGTGTTTAAGATTTAAGAATGTTTTTTAATAACGAATACATTGTAACCAGAAGATCAAAGTCAGACAATATTGAATCCTGCTTTTAAAAAATGTCCTTCAAATTTTACTTGCTGCCTTCTCAAATGCAAATCACTCACTCAGTGCATATTTATCTATTATACTAGTCACCATGATAGGTGTTGGCATTATACCATCAAACAAAGCAGATAGAAATTCCTGAGCTTATGGATTGGATACGCAGATGGGATCTGTCTTATATATGTTCTGTTTCTGTAGCACGGGGTATACTAGTATCTCTTATTTCCTTCCTCTCAGCCTGGTTTTGAAAGAATTTTAATAGTGCATATAATTGAAACCAGGTAAAAGATATCCTGAGACCACAGCTGTTTCCAGAAAACATTGGAATGTTTAAGATCCAGTGAAGCTGGGCTGTGGCTGGGCCTCTTGATACCTAGTGCCCGTACATTTCTATAAAAAGGAGAAAATATATTTTACTTGTGGTCCTTCAAGTCAGGGTTTGGGCTGAGACAAGCAATGTTTTAAAAAAAATCAACATTGGTATTCTAGTAGCTACAAGCCAAATGTTGTTATGTCTAACATTTAAGTATTTTAAAGATTAAACAATTTATCCTCAGAAAGAAAATAAGAAAACCACTGTTGTATGTTTACCAGGCCTGTCCTAGGCCTATTCACACATGTTACCCAAATTCAATTACTGCAGCCACCAGTGAGATTATATTTTTTACACTTGTGAATTTTTGTTCAAAAACCACATACCTAGAGTCATGATGGATTCCCACAAGGGCAAGACCAGGGAAGGGGAGGACCACTGGCCTTCAGGGAGTCCCTGGTGGGAGGATCCAAGGGAGGACTACAAATCTCTAATGCACAGATCCAAGGCAGAAGGTCAGACCTGAATCCAATTTCAGGTGATCAGAAGAACAGGACCAAAGCAAAAAACAACAACAAAAAAAGGAGAGTGAAAGGGCATCTTGTTAGACTTACACGGCACTCTCTAACATGAAGGGCAAGATCAGAAATAGGCCACAGCCCTCGGCAACTTGTCTGACAAGCACACGATGGACAGCCAGCGCCCATTCAGAGAAGCAGAAAGACAGAATCCTTGGACAGCTCCTGCCTGGAAAAGTGAGAGACCTGAAGACAGCAGGCTGACGTGTGCCCAGTGATCACTAGCGGTAGATAAGAGTTTATCTGAAGCTGGGAAAGAACTGAGAGTCAAAACTCAAACCCATGTTTGCCAAATGAGACACTCAGCATGAAACAGGCTATGAGGATTAGCTCCATCTGAAGGAGTGCAGTGAGACCCAGTGCTTGGTAAGCCCTGATGGGCAGCCTGGTGCTGTGCTGGAGCTGGTCCAGTTCACCAAACGAACTCATGAAACGGGAGGCTGGCCTTGTATCTGGAGTCACAAGGGAAAAATGCAGGGATAACATGGAGGGATGCTGCAAATCTGAACAAGTTTTTAAGCTGCTCTTGTCATTGCTGATGGTGTGTTTCTGAGGACAGGGGCCAATGAGTGAAGGGCAAAGACTGAAGGAAGCTTTGGGAGGAGGATTGAGGGCTGCGATTGTCATGGCTTTTGGAGTCGTGTTTCGTTCTCCATGTTCAGATCTGCAGCATTCTCTCTTCCTTGCAAAAACCTCTTTCACCATGGCTGAGTGGATTTGTTTTTTAAATTAAAGTGCATTAAAATACATTTTGGTGATAATAGATTGAAGTGTTTACAATAAATATAATTACAAATGTACTCTGCTGTCGCAAGGCAAGAATGGAAATCACTAATGTACCAATTTAATGCTGCTGTGAATAAATAGAAAAAAAATTAGCTGGTAAGATGAAAAATTTTTACTCACATCTGAAAAATTTTTTAAATAAAGCTAAACACCCATCAGTAGCTTTGTGCACTACAATTCCAGAAACGTATCACCTTTATTTTAAAATTGTTATTGATACATAACTGAACCTATTGATGGGTAAGTGTGATATTTTGGTACGTACATACAATGTGGGATGACCAAATCAGGGTAATTATCATGTAAACAATCACCTAAAACATTTGTCTTTGCCTTTGTGTGAGGAACATTTAAAATCTTTTCCTCTATTTTGAAATATATAATAAATTATTGTTCACTATAGTCATTCCGTTATCAAACACTAGAACTTATTTTTTCCATCTAACTCTATATTTGTATTCATTAACCAACCTCTCTTCACCCCTTCCAGCCTCTGGTAACTGTCAAGAAAAGCATTACCTCAACTGAAGTGTGTCCCTCTTTGTCTGTCTTTTCAGAAGACAACACTGGCATGGGAAGTTTTCTGATCTTACTGGTGGATATTCATTTTTAGCAGCTTTCTGATATTCTTTCATAATTTCTATGGCCTGCTATTTGCTTTTCTGTTAACCTCTCTCTATATTTTGCAACTTGGAACCAACCAGAAGGGTCTCCTCATCCAAAGTATTTCATGCTGAGATGTTGAGGGGAAAATGCTCTTCCAGCAATTGCTTGGCCCCCCTCCTCTGAGGCTAATCCATTCTGTCAGGTGTTACATCTAGTACACCTCTGTTCAGTCCCATCTCATCCTTCAATTCTAATTCAGCAGCTAATTCTACTTGAAGAACGAATGCAAGATGAAGTTGGTCAGATTTACCACACCATGTGAAGACAGAGAAGGGGGGACATGGGTGCTGTCCCTTCTGAATCCATTGCTAAGTTGACAAAATAATCTTGTATGAAAAGCTAGCATTCAGGGTAGTTGGCCACCTTACATAGTCATCAGGAAGGTCAGGCAAAGGCGACAGGGAAGCAGCACATTCAGTGATTAAGCCTCTGCTGTTTACATATATTTTCATTAATCGCAATCTCAATTAAAAACCCAGAGACCCAAGTAGTGAGCAACTGCTGCCAGTGCCATTTCAAGAAGTTAAAAAGAAGACATAAATGGGAAATATTTGCTCTGAAACAGTATTATTGTTCAGTCCAAAAACACAAATAAAATGAACTTTTAGTAAGTAGAGTGGGATGAGACGGAGAAGCCCAGAGTCAGCCCTATGCTGATGGATTCACAGGCAGGCTGTCTTTCCAAAGTAATCACTGGCCACTTCTAGGCTAGCGTCAAAAGTGGCCATTCGAATGGGCCGTGGTGCTCATCAATGTTGCCTTCATGATTAGGTTATCTTCGGAAACACAGTGGTAGAACATTTGAGAACAGATGTTAACAATCCCAGCACACCATGGGCATTGTCTCAGAAGCCTGTTTATCTGGTTTTTTTTACCCCCATCCATTTATTTAACAAAGGTTTATTGTGCCCAGAACTGTGCTTTGTGTAGGAGAAGCGAGTGTGAGCAAAAACAGATTTTGTCTGTTGCAATTCCACATATACGTCAACTGAACCCGTTATTCAGTAAACAGGAATGGATTCACTTCATTTTGTTTTCTGTAAATGGAAGCTGTCTCTTCTCTGTGGTCTGAACACAGAGCTGTTGATTTCCAGCTTACCCTTTTATTTGCTCATTTTATGGTCTTAAGCCATAGAATCCCTCAATTTCCTCATCTATATAAATGGGGAAAATAACCCTAAACTCTCAGGGATTAACCAATTAGGAATTTCAAAGGATTTGAAAGTCTCTTTCATGGTTTTTCAGTGTTATTTTTCTAGCAGTCTTATTAATATGCTTCATCTGTTGTAGTTTTGTAAATTGTAACCAACAAGTTCTTTGTCCTTTTTTATATTCACCACCATGGATCTTTATTCTTGAATAAATTTGTTGTTATAAAGATCCCTTTTCACTCTTGGAATTGTATTTTCTATTCCAAAGTATTCCTCAGCATAGGGTAGATTATGTTTTCATATATCCCCTTCCAAAACACAGTGTTTTTATGTTTTTAAAATGATCTAAGTATTTCATATTATTTCAATACAGAGGAGGGCAAATTTTGCTTGAGAGAGAGAGAGATTGAAGGAAGGAAGGAGAGAAAACACATTTAAATGTTCCTCACAGATGTAACATCTAATAGCAGACTGTTTGAATATACAGAGTCTTCAATGTAACTGTATATGTTGAAGATGAAACAGAATTGATGAACAAAATATTCTAATAAAATTCATGAAGCCAAAAATATATCTACTATCTGTGTATGGGAACACATAAGTGTAGTGAAAATAGTTCCGAAACTGTAGTTAAGTAATAAATTATATGACTGAGCTATTTTAAATAGCACCTTGTTTATAATAATATCTTTTTATAATTCCTGACTTGTAATTAATGCAAAATAAATCACAAACCTCACACGTTCTATCATTTCCAAATTACCTGCATCTCATAACCAAATCATTTTTATTATTGTATTTTAAAAGTATAAGTATATGAAAATGTCTTTCACTGTGAGTATTTTTGTAAGTTTACCAATTCTCGTGTTTTTTTTGTTGTGTGTCCCACAAGACTAAAATTTCTATACTTTTATTAGTCAGGCCAAAACTTATTTATTTATAGCACATGATAAGGGTATATTCTCTTTTCTTAGACTAAAACACACCCCATTGTTTTTTTTTTTAATTTGTTATACTTTAAGATCTGGAATACATGTGCAGATCATGCAGGTTTGTTACATAGGTATATATGCGTCATGGTGGTGGTTTGCTGCATCCATTGCCCCATCATCTACAGTAAGTGATTCTCCTAATGTTCTCCCTCCTCAATCCCCACACCCTGCTATTCCTCCCCTAGCCCCCCCCATCCCACAGGTCCTGTAAACACACCCCATTCTTATGCAAGGATATTATGTCTCTTCCATTTGACTCACAAATGCGTTAATTCTATATAGGTGTGTCTGCAAGCAATTATGCTTTTTTATTTTTAAAGCAATTTTATTTACTTATAAAATCCTCAAAATGGCACAAGCGACAGCCTCAGCCTTTTGCCACAGCCCTTATTGCTGTGCATACTGATGGAGTGATTCATAAAATATTAACCAAGTTTGTGTCTGGGGTAAAACATGAGGTAGAGGTTTGTCAGTGACCTGTGTAATCAACTAGAGGTCTCCATGTTATGCTTCTGAAGGTACGAGGAAGGCAGTTTTCTCAGTTTTCCCTCCCAGGGCCAGTGGGGCAACGCTGGTGGATGGCGTGAATCCACGCACTGAGATGCAGCATTCTGGGTTCATGACTAAAGTATCTTCTTTTTTATCTTTCTGAGGCCCCTGCTGGTAGTTTTACGAATCAGAGAGAAAGAGAAAGAGAAAGAAAGCATACCATCAAACCGAGCTTCTCTACAAAATATGATCAGGTTTTTAAAGGAAAGCAATGGCACCGTGATAGGAAACAGCAGGGAAATCTATGAGATGTTGTGAGAGCATTTGGACTGAGGCATGAGGCGTGGAAAGCCCAAAGCCCAGTGAAGTGGGAAGGGAAGTGTTTCCAGGTGAGGAAAAAGCAAGTGCAAAGTCTTCTCGTGAAATAAACACATCGTGTCCTGCCCCTACGTGGAGTAGTAGCCCTATGTGGCTACAGACTACAGGTTTAACACTGATTCTGTCCATCAATGGCAACGAGAATTAGGTGGCAGTCAGGAGCAGTAAAGTGAAAGCAACAATTAAATTTCTATGGGGAGTGGACAGGAAGGGTTGGTGTGTACACTTTGCCCACCACAGGCACACGGAATATTAGAGCAGGTCACTAGAGATTCTGTTGCAGTGGGCATCCAAACAGACTGTAACAAGGGTGTCCAGGAAAGGGGAGGAAGCCAAAGGAGGCGGTGTGGCCTAGGGAGCCCCAGAGCTCCAGATAAAGTGGGCAAAGGCTGGAAGTGCCTGGGGACAACTTGGGGGCAGTGGCTTGTGTTCAGCCCAAAGAGCAGTGAAGGCAATAAGCCGTGCAAGGAGTATCATACGGTGACCCTCCAGACCAAGTCCTGGGTGTCTCCCCACCGTCCTCCCAGTGGGCTGAAACAAACACAGCAAGGTGCCTTTTGGGAGAAGCATTAAAAGGTCTGCTTCCATGCCAAACTTTGAAAGCTGGGCTAAGAGGGCTTCTTTGTGCAACTTGTTTATGACATGCCTTGACGTCTTTGTCTTCGTGTGTGTGTGTGTGTGTGTGTGTGCGTGTGTGTGCATGTGCCTGCACGTGCTTGGAATGTTTGAGCTGCTGGGAGCAGTGAGTGTATACTTTTCATTAATTTGAGACATTTTGGGATATCATTTTTCAAATATATCTCTTCTGCTTCTCCTTTCTTCTCTCCTTCAGAAACTCTAATTATACAGACATGAGGCCACCTGGACTTGTGCCACAGATCACCACACTGTTCCTTTTTTGTGTCTTTTATTTTTTCTGTGTGTTTCACTTTGGATAGTTTTCTATGTTTTTTAAAGTTCACTCATCTTTTCCTCTGCAAGGTCTAATCTGCTAATGACCTCATCTGACATATTTTTCACTTTAGCCACTGTCACTTTCAACACTAGATGTTTGATTTGAGTTATTTTTATATATTCTAAGTCTCCACTGGTAACAGGCTCATTTTTCTTCTGCAGTATTTTTTCCATCATATGGAATACAGCTACACTTCCCATTATAATGTCCTTATTTGCTAATTCTATCGTCTGTGTCATATTTAGATCTGTCTGGCATCTGTCTCTGTTGATAGACAGATAGATAGATAGATAGATAGATAGATAGATAGATAGATAGATAGATAGATGTTAGGTAGATAGATAGATAGATAGATAGATAGATATTTTTTGTTGTTTGTTAGGTGTGGCTGAAACAGCCTTAGTTTAGGGCTGCATGTGCCTCCTGATGAGGCAGTACCCTTCTGTGTGCCCTAATGACATCCCATGAATTACAAGCACTTTTCTCTCTGGTTGGCAAAAGCACATGATGTTCCTAGCCTTCTGTGAGCTACACGGCTATTCCTCCAGGTCATTTTGAGTGGTTCTTTCTCCAGCCTAGGGTAGTTTCCTCATGCTCACGTGATGTACTTCAGCTAAAGACTTGAGGGAGGCCTCTGCGGGTTTCAGAGTTCCATCTCTCTGTGCAGCTCTCCCCTCCCTGGTTCCCTCCTGGGATGCTGTATCTACTTGGCCTCTATGGGTTATCAGCTCCACCTCCTCAGCTCAAGAATGATCCAGGTCCTCCTGGGGAACCCCCGCTGCACAGCAGCCTGGACATGCTGTCCCGGCTGGAGGTGGGGGTGCTTCCAGAGGTGATGCTGTTTCCCACTTCTGACGGTCATTGTCCTGTGCTGGCTGAGGCCCAGTGCCAGAAAACCCCCGTTTCACAGTTCTGACTGTGTCATTAGTTGTTTCAGGTAGGAGGGAAATCCAGACAGTGTAACTTTTCCTTAGTAAGGAGAAGAATCGAAATAATATCTGAAGTTATTAAAGACCCTTAGGTAAGTGCAAGGACAAGTGAAGCTAGATGGAGATCACAAACTGCATCTGATAATGACAAAATTAAATAACATAATACAACCAGAAGAATGGCTAATATTTATTAATGGCTTCAGAGTACGTGGCAGTCTTCTAAGCATGTGAATTATATTACTTATTACTCTAAACAATTCTTTGAAGTAGATACTTTCAAAACCCTCACTGTAGAGACTTTTTTAAAAAGTAAGAAAGAAAGAAACTAGGTGAATTGTCCAAGAAAGTGTAATTTTCCAGAGCTGGGAGTGGACCTGGGTTTACAGAAGGGACCTTCACAGAGCAGAGAAACTTCAAGAGCTACTCAGAACAAAACAGAAACTACCTTAAGGAAGGACATTAATATAAACTAGTAAATAGCTTTGTTATATTCAGTCTCATTGCTGGTCATTTCCTTGACTTTTCCTCAAGGCCAGTGCAGTCTGGGACATACAAGTCTGTATTGCTATGAAATCACAGCATGCTGTGTGGCCCTCAGCCTCTGTGTGCACATGACTTTCCGCTTCCCTGAAGACCATAAGCCAGACACCCCCATCTATATCTTGAAGTGTCCTCATGTTTTAGACAATGCCACCAACAAAATGTATCCTCTTTCGTTTGTTATTTTCTGATATGTATGTCTGTGCTCAACGAACCTGTCAAAATGAACATGCCCCACTATGTAAACCCATAGACAGATACACACCATCTACCTATGAATTTCAAGTAGGGATATGTTCTTAAATGATCAAAATTCACCCATCCAACTTCCTCACCATGCACCTCTGGCACTGCTGCATAGGACCTGTGAAGGTTGTATCATACCAGTATAATGGTATGGGTGAATTCCTTTACTATTCCCTGTCTTTTAAGATTTTATACAAATGTGTAGTGTCCATGGTAACACATGGGTTGTAAGCTTGTGGAAGGATGTACCGGAGCAAGCCGTTTGTGGATTTCATGTTTGAGGACCCTACAGGGCCTCCGCTGGTGCTCGGAGCTAACCCAGCACTTGGACCTACAGTGTGCAGCCTCCTCCCAGGGCAGGCCAGGCCCTTCTCAGTCTTACACCTCCTCCCGGTCATCCCAGCCACCCTCCTCTGTCATGTGTTCTCCATCACCTGAATCAACATTCCTGGGCCAGAGGCCTTTCCTGAAGAGCCACTGTGCAACTTTTTAAACAAAAATATATACAGCAGAGCATTTCCTAAGAAGGCGAAATAGAACCAAGATCCTATAATTTGAGGAACAAAACAGCTAGAGAGGCTCCAGGTGCCAGTGAGTGGTGACACATTAGGTAACACTCACAGGTGAGAAAATATCCACCAGGTAGTCAAGAGTCCACTGTTCACTAACAAACACCCCTCAAATCGCAGAGGCTGCGGTAGCACACATTTCTCTCTCCCTCGTGTTACAGATCTGTCTGGGGTTCGGCTCTGCTCAACAAGTTTATGACCAAGTGTGATGGAGTCACTGTCTGGGACATTGCAAGTCTTCAAAGCAAGGCAAGATAAGGGGACTCGTGAGCTGGCTCTTGACCTCTCTACTCAAAGATGACGCAGGTGATTTGCTCTCATGCTGAGCTTGGACACGCAAGTGGCATGCCACTGGAAAAGTGGGTGCTAGACTTTGGGGGCCCTCCCAATTCTCCCATCAGGAGGGGTATTGCAGTCCCATGGCCAAGGCTGATATCCTGTAGGAAAAGAGGATGAATATCCCGAGCAATAATAAAATTGACTCTGAGGAGTAAGGAATTTCCCCGTTGCAACAGACGTCACCTGTGACTTTAACCACTCAGCCCTGGAGCCTCACGGTGATAAGCAGGGCTGCAAACTATGTGACCTTGCACATGGAAGGAAATGTGAGAGTACATCCTGGACTGCAGGAATTGGCAGTGGAGCAGCTGAGTCATTGTTGCCCCCAGCAAGGTACAGGCTGGAGTAAAAGAGCTACTGGTACCCCAGACCTTCACGCCATGCAAAAATAGAGTAAGATCCTCAGTTCCTGATGGGCAAATAGGATGCAAGTCTAAGTGATTGAGACTGGCACCCCCAGGGTGGCAGCTCCACTCCACCTTGTCCTGTCTGTGTGACACAAGCGTAAGAAATTCAGAACACAGATGTCAGTCAACAAAAGAATGAAAGCCATTCTATCAGGGGCTTGAACAAAGATGTTCTTTCAGTGTAAAGACCTCCCAGCCCTAGGGAAGCCAGGTAAAATGGAGTTTAATTGTCTCATTTAAGAAATCGAGATTATTTTATTCACATAAAAATGTCTTAGATAAAAAAATATAATTGCCGAGACCATAGACAACACCCAGGAGAGGAGCTCTCTGAATTGGCAGCAAGTTTAAAAGCTTCATTTCTCTCTTTCAGATGTGACGCTGAAGATCAATTCAGCTATGGGATTAGGAGCAATAAGCTGCATATAAAATTACTCAACAGAGTCTACGGGAAGGGCCTGACTTAGAGACGACCTCCTGTTGCGGATCATTTTGAAAACAGCTCAGACAGCATGGAGAGGTTTTCATTGTCCTCCACAGCCATTGCTTAGAACGACATCCACGCATTTGAAGTCCCCCTGCAGAGAGCACCAGCCCACCAGGGCAGAGCCTCAGGCTGACTCACCACCCATTCCAGCAACTTCCACTGGTTCAGAGCTTTCCCTGACCAGAGATGGGACTCTGTACTGAAGGCTCACTGTTACTGCTGTTGTGACTTCACTGTTATTGTAGATAATCACAAATAGTGCATCGGCACATAACTGTGTATGTGCAAAGTGGTTTACAATTTTTTTCAAACTGATGAGACTCTCGGGAACTGCACCCCCCACCTCTCTCTCTCTGCCTCTCTCTCTTTGCCTCTGACACATACACACTCTCTCTATACATATAGTGTACACAGATACACTGTATATACTACATAGCCACATACAACATGTCCACCAATTATATTGCCAGCACGCCACATTCAATAAGAGAAGACTATGACGTGATCAAGATGTAGCACTGTAAACACACAAAAAGTCTCACAATGACTCTGATCCCGGGTGTAACCATGGTCCAGATTGCTGTGAGAGAAGAAACTCCCCCAGGGCCTTCACCTGGGAGATGATTCAGTTGATGGGATCGGCAATGAAGACCAAAGGGCCCAAGGAATGGCCAATAGCCAGTGGGGAAGCCAAGAGAAAAGAATCACAATAAGGAATTTATCCAGTACTGAACAAAATAAAAGGAGAACCGAACAAAGGCCACTGAATTTGCTGTGTCTGAAGCCACTGGTGACTTATTTAAGGAAAGTGGTGGGCAGCGTTATATTGTGGTGTCTAAACCATCCAATCTCACATCTGTCCACTGGGGGAGTCCTGCGCAGGTCACCCCTGCCCTCTTGGAGCATCTACTCTATCCCTGTGATTTCCTACATTTTAAACAATGACCTCTTATAAGAGATGCATTTTCCACTGCAAAACCATGTGTGGGTATGCACATACATAAATACTCACACGCACACCCCACTGAAACAAAAGTTTCATTAAGGAACACCTGTATTTGCCAACTCTGATCAACACTTCTTTTCTATTTCATTTAATTCAATTAAAAACCTAATGGTGATGGCCAGCTAAAACAATTCCACAGCCACACACCAGGTTTCAAGCACTGCTGGACACACACTGCCCAGGAGACATGGCGCCTGGAGCTCACACGTCCTTCCAGCCCTGGGCCTTTACTGGAGAGGAGCTGGGCATGGGGGCCTCAGTCCTCAGGAGCGGAAGACGATCTGGAGGGGATTTCAGTTCCAGGCACTCTGGGTATTGGTGAGGGAAGAAAAGGGGGAGAGGGAGAGGAAAATAGGGGGTTGGGTCAGAGGGAAGACCTGGACCTGACAAGGGTTTCCAGGTTCCAATTCTGCAGCTGAGAGGACACGGTGAATAGGGATCCCCAAACCCAAGATTCTCTTCCTGTGACAGCTTTTACTTCAGTCTGTCGGTATTAACTGAAGCCAAGGGCAGGACCAACCAAGGGTGGAGTGAGTCCGGAGCAGGGGGCAGGCAACAGGGCAGGCCGGGGGCCCTGAGTGGCTGAGCAGGCAGGGCATGCTTTCTCTCCTTCCCCACCCCTCTCCCGCCTTCGCTCTGCCCTCATGAACATTCTGCAGATCTTGCTCTGGTGTGCTTTTCCTGTGTCCCAGGCAAAAGTGGAAGACACGGCAATACTCCAGGGTTCCCCAAAGAGGAGTAGGTCACTCCGCTTCTCCCAGGACCCAACACCGAGGTAGAGCAAGTGGAGGATGGGGTTGGGCCTTGGAGCTTCTTCCCCACTTCTCTAGGTCAGAGGCACATCTTTGTGCTCACTCCCACCCCCTCTGCCCAGAGACAAGGTGTGCAAGGCCTGCATTGTGCATTTCGTGGATGCATATTACCTACTAAAGGAGGCGTTTCCTTCAGTCTCCCCAGGGCTACGTCTTGCTCTGCCAAAGTTCAAAAACACTGACGTGGAGACGAAGAACAGCATCCCAGGGCGAGCTTCACAGCCATGAGCTCTGCAGGGGGCACTCGACGGCAGTGAGATCTCTGCTCTCTGTCCTTCTCCTGGGAGCTCACACATGCACAGGGGCACACGAGGCTCTGGCATGTGGCCACAGAAGGGCCGTCTGTGCATTGGGTCCCACACTTCCCATTCTCTTGGGTTCTTTTTCTCTGTCCCCGCTTCCAGCTGACCTGGCAGTGAACCCAGAGTTGAATCATTTGGCCATTTTCTAGTTAATATTCTGTCCTGGTATCTCCTTGGCTAATTCTCCTCCTGGTGGAGAAGATGCTGTTGAGAGAAGGATGAAGTGACGCAGGGCCAGCCTGGGAAAGGGTGTTGACAGCAAGCAAGTTCCCTTCACTTCCTGCTCTGCTCCGGACAGAGCTGCTCCCTCCCCACTGTGTACACATGCAAAGTAGAGATTGTTTCTGTCCATATCAAATATAAACTAATTTTTCTGTATCACTGACCACAAAAACATATAATCAAGTCAGCCACATCCTCTCCTCTCTAAATCAGAAGTAGGGGCCCAGCGAAGGTTTCAGTGAGCCGAGATCGTGCCACTGCACTCCAGCCTGGGTGACAGAGCGAGACTCTGTCTCTGCCCCCTTCTCACCACAAAAAAGTAGAGGCCTAGAATTTTTTTAGTCTTTAAATTTTTCTCAAAGTAAATAACCCCCAAAAAATACTCTAATAAGATTAAAGATTGGTTCCCAAATAGAAGTTAGACATGGTGGAATTTGCTAGCCTTTGCATATATATAAGTAAGGGAACGCTAGAAATAAAACCCTCAGCATGCTATTGATTTGATATAAATATCTATTTTGTGGGAAAGCTGTGGTGCTAAGCACAGAATTTCCCATAAATTTGCATCACAATACATGATAGATGCTATTAGCTTCATTTTGCAAGGAAAAAAATGAAGAGACAAAGAGGCTAACAGCCTTGCCCATAAACACAAGCGGCAAGTGGCAGATTCGAGACGTGAATCCCACGTGGCTGCCGGCCCACTCGCTTAGCTACAAAAATATATCCTCTCAGCATTTAAGGAGCTCTAAGGAGCTAAGAAAAGAGCCACTGTTGAGTATTGGTCCTATAATTATTGTCCCAGAATGTTGCTCTGTAAGCATAATATAATGAATTAAATACTGTTACATCAGAAACAACTAGACACAATCCTTCAGGTACAGAGCATAGAAAAACACACAAACAATAATCTGTATTAACTCCGCAAACCAAAGGGTAAAGCCAGCTTCAGTGAAAGGCTTAAGAATATTGCTTTGTTCATTAAGGAGTATAAGGAAAATGAAAGACATTGGCTGCACTGCCTCCTTTTAAGAAAACTTCTTCCCTGCTGGAGACACAGGTCACACGAGTTCAAGCCAGTCGTTACCACTGGAGACCGTGAGCTGCTTAAGTTTACCATCATCTCCATCAAGCAGCGTGTTGGGTGAAAGCAGAAAACTCATTTGATTTTTCTATTTGTCAGCAGTGTTCAGGGTTAAATGGGAATAAGCGGGAGGCATTTTATTTGCGGCAAAGAGAAAACTATCTAGTCTCCGTCGGCCCAGTACCCTTTTGTCTTTATGTTTGCTCTCACCTGGAAACTTTGATGTCAAAAATACTATCAATTTCCAAAGAGTTGTGATAACCAGGCAACATACACCCAAGGAATTCCGTTTATAAGAAATAGACCTGTGTCCTTCTTCTGGAGAAAAAAAGAAAAGCACTCTGATTTTACTGGGATTAGACAATCAACACACAATACGGCTGCTGAGAAACTTCCCTTTCCTACACACAAATGCTATATAAAATAGCTGCAAACAAAGAGATCAAGTGCTGCTATCTAAAGATATCTTCCCAATGCCCAAATCCTTTGCCAATGGTGACATGTCCTTTAAAACCTGTTCTGAGAGATAATCTTTTGTCTTATATCATGGATACAAGATAAAACCACACAGAGATTTTACTTTTGTTCTTTGCCTCAAAAACATTCCAAGCCACTTTGCTTTCCAATTCATAATACAAGTTTGAAGCATCTAGATCTGATTACAAAGTTTTCTTTTTTGTCAATGCTGTTAGGAAACGTCCTGGCTGAACTTTCAGTCATTTTCTATCTTTTTCATTTTTAAATTTTGACTTCAGTTTTGACTAGCCAAAAACCTATGAGACGTGAGATTGTAACAGAGTGCCTATCACGGTCTCTGCCTCACAGGTGATGGAGCGTGCTCAGGATGGGTCTCGTTACCCTTGCAATAGCAACGTTTACACTCAGGCCTTTGCTTCAGGGATAAACACCTTTGAGCATCTTCTCTCATTTTCAAATTGGTTGGAATAATGAACAAGGTTCAGAAAATTCTTTAACTGGATGAGATCCCAGGTTCCTGAAATTTCCCAAACATTTATCTCATTCTTCATGTTCTGGCTCCCTTTGACATTCTATCAAGGGGACGGTGTCCATCTTCACTTGGAATAGAGCCAGTGCCCAGCACATCCTAACTGCTCAGTATATACTTGCCAAATACACACATAGATGAATGTAAATTGTTTTTTATAATAACCTTTCTTTTATTGTTTACATTATCGATTTTTTTTTATGTTTACCTAAAACGTACATACAGAAAAACACCCAGTACAAAGGTGTGGCTGAGCAAAACATCACAAGCAGGCCATTCCCCATCCAGGTAGAGCCCTCAGAAGCGGTGCCATGGGACCTTTCCCTCCCAAAGACCCCTTCCGCATCCTCATTTTTGTGGTAGTCACTTCCTTGCATTTCTTTGTGGTTTAATCACCCAGGTGTGGATTTCTACAAGCTATTGTTTAAGGTTGCCCACTAAAAGGGTTTTTAAAAACTAGATGATATGATTTGGCTCTGTGCACCCACCCAGGCCTCATGTTGAATGGTAATCCCCAATGTTGGAGGAGGGAGGGGCTGGGTGGGAGATGATTGGATCATGGGGGCAGATTTCCCCCTTGCTGTTCCTGTGATAGTGAGTTCTCACGAGATCTGGTTGTTTAAAAGTGTCTAACACCAGCTGGGCACAGTGGCTTATGCCTGTAATCCCAGCACTTTGGGAGGCCAAGGCAGGTAGATCACAACGTCAGGAGATCGAGACCATCTTGGCCAACATGGTGAAACCCCGTCTCTACTAAAAATACAAAAAAATTAATCAGGCATGGTGGCACTCACCTGTAGTCCCAGGTACACAGGAGGCTGAGGCAGGGGAATCACTTGAACCCAGGAGGTGGAAGATGCAGTGAGCCGAGATCGCGCCACTGCACTTAAACCTGGTGACAGAGCAAGATTCTGTCTAAAAATAAAAAAGTGTTTAGTGCCTCCCCTTGCTCTCTCTTCCTCCTGCTCCAGCCATGTGGGACGGATCTTCTTCTCCTTCACTTTCTGCCATGATTGTAAGTTCCTGAGGCCTCCCAGCCACGCTTCTTGTACAGACTGCAGAACTGAGTCAATTAAACCTCTTTTCTTCATAAATTATCCAGTCTCAGATAGTTCTTTATAGCAATGTGAGAGTGAACTAATACACTAAACTTGTCCTTTAAGTCTCTTTTATTTACATTACCTTCCACAGTCCTTTACTTACCTTATAATGCAACTGCTGAAAATTCTGGATATAGTTTCTGACAGTACCATCTCCTTCAGCATGCATTTTGCTGATTGTTTGTTCCTCCTGCAGTTCAATTCATTTCTCTACCTTTTGTTTTTCCTACAGATTGACAGCTGTATCTAGAAACTTGATGAGACTCAGGTTTGATCCCTTTGGCAAGAATATGGGTGCCACTCTACTGTTTTTTCAGAGAGCACAAAATATTGAAATTTCATTCATTTTTGGTTGTAGCTGCTGTTTATGGTCAAAGCCTACACTTATTCTTTCACAAGGGTTCCAAAAGAATGATATCCTAATTCTATCTTTCTAAAATCTATCTGGAATAATCTTTAAAAGAAAAAAATTTCTATTATCTCTCTTTTTTTAATTATCTAATGCCACATTTCACACTTTAAAAGCAAGGATAAGTGCCTGAGTCTTTTCTTGCATTTATCTAGTTTTCAAGACAATAAATTTTTCCCTGCCGTCTTCAAAATGCAGCCAGTTGTTAATTTTTAATATCATTATGAACTTATGAATTTAAACCTATCTGTTGGGTTTCAATTCATTATAATTTTTATCCCTTTCAAAGCTCAATTTGTCCATATTTGCCCAAAGGGGCCTTTTAAAATAAACTCCTGAGTCTTTTAAAGTAAGTCTACAAATCTTTGATGGCTTCCTTATTATCTGGTATATCAAGATGTTCCAACTCTGTTTCTTTAAATGGTAAATGATAATTCAAGGCCACAGTCTTGACATTAAGGACATTCATTGCTGTCTAATTAGTCATTACTGTTAGGCCTTACCAATAGAAAAAGCTAGAAAAAATAGACAGGTAGATACGTAATTTAATTATCTATTTAAAGATAAAATACGTCTTGAGTACCTACCAATGTTTTCCACTTAAACTTCAAGTCTAAAGCATTCATATTTTTCCTCTTCTAGTTAAATCTCTAACTTCATTTTTTAATACCAAGAATTCTGGCTCTCAAAGACACAGATGATAATTTACGGTATCTCCAAAAGGTTCCTGGCTTTCCCACATTGCACAAATAAGTCTCAGAATAACAGTACTAGGCTATCATTACTGAGTTTGATTGTAAACCATAGGTTAAATGTATGTATGTACACTTATTCTCTCTCCAATTTTTGTCTTCTACTTTACCACATTGTCATGTCATGTAACCATTTCATACTATGCTGTCTCTTTTACCCATTTAGTCTTAGTCCCATCAGTAATTATACACTTATTTCTTTCTACTTAGATTAATGCCAATTTGTCTGTAGTCATTTTGGTTTTCTGAAGTTTGCTTTCTAGGTGATTCTGTAGGAAGAAGTCAAGGAAGAAAATTCCCTGGATTATTAAACGTTGACAATTGTTTGTTTGAGGTTTGTATACTTGAAGGTCAGCTTTGCTAGCTATAAAATTCTTGACTCACATTTTTCTTTACCTTGGATATTTTAAACACGTTACTCCATTTTCTTCTGGCATAAAACATTGTTTTTTTTTTTAAAAAAAAAGCTGATGATAATCTAATCTGCTTTCCTGTATAAGCCATGTCTTAGTTTACCTAGTTATCAATTATTATTTTTCTTTTTCTGTAAAATTTAGTAATTTTACTAGTATATGTTGTAGTTTAGTTGTTTCAGTTGATATTCCCTGGTTTATAATGAGTTATTTTGATTTGTAGCTTCAAATATATATATATTTATATAAAATTGTACTTTAGGTTCTGTGGTACATGTGCAGATCATGCAGGATTGTTGCATGGCTACATACATGGCAATGTGTGGTTTGCTGCCTCCATCCCCCCATTATCTATATCTGGCATTTCTCCCCATGTTATCCCTCCCCAACCTCCCTACCCTCCACTGTCCCTCAGTCTCCCCCAACAGACCCCAGTGTGTGATGCTCCCCTCCCTGTGTCCATGTGTTCTCACTGTTCAACACTCGCCTATGAGTGAGAACATGTGGTGTTCGATTTTCTGTTCTTGTGTCAGTTTGCTAAGAATGATGGTTTCCAGATTCATCCATCTCCCTACAAAGGACACAAATTCATCATTTTTATGGCTACATAGTATTCCATGGTGTATATGTACCACATTTTCCTTGTCCAGTCTATCATCATTGGGCATTTAGGTTGGTCCCAGGTCTTTGCTATTGTAAACAGTGCCACTATGAACATACGTGTGCATGTGTCTTTGTAATAGAATGATTTATAGTCCTTTGGATATATACCCAGTAATGGGATTGCTGGGTCAAGTGGAATATTGCTAATTAAAAGTTACTGATTGCAAAAAGTCTCTGTCATTATCTGTTGTTTTGATTTCACACACCAGTCTCCAATTCAGTTGTCTTTATCTGTCTTCAATGTTTGTCACTTTCATGCTTTTGATTATTTTGCCTTGTTAATTTTTTCCTTTTTTACCTTCTACTTCTCTTAAAGCAATATAAGTTGTGTCCATTCCATCTTTTTTTTTAAGTCTGTATTTCTAAAAGTTTTATTTTGTACTTATGTTATTTCTTAAACGTTATACTTCATTGCTGAAATGTTTGTAATTATGATTTGTGTTCTTTTATGTCTCGTATCCTTCTTTAAACCTTTGATCTCATTCTGAAATCATACTTTACAATTTTGCTGTTTTCTCAGGATGTCTTTTTATCTTATTTTCATTGTCTGCCAAGATGTTATTCAACTTCTTATTCTCTTTTTTCTTAAAGTACCATTGTATGGAATTTGACTTCCATGCTTTCCTGTTAGTTTTTTGTAAATTTAATTTTCCTGGATTTTTAGAAGGAGGCTTGCTTCAGATAGCTCTTTTATTATTATCTTGTAAATGACGCCCTTTTATGTTGTTTTGCATAGTTTTAAAAAAAATATGGCAGCATGCGTTTTGACATAACGTGTCCCTATTCCTCTCCTCCACTTTAATCTGGGCTTTCTCTTTCTTTGTTTTCTGTGGTCATTATCTTGCTCAGTTATAATCCTCTAAGCCAGGGGTCCCCAACCCACAGGCCAAAGACTAGTACTGGTCTGTGAAACCATCCCCTCTGTGAAACTGGTCCCTGGTGCCAAAAAGTTGGGGACTGCTGCTCTAAGCAGTTTTCCTCAGTTCGGCGCTCTAAACTGGAAGGATGCCCTGGAAGACAAATTTCAGGAGTTAATAGGGTCCAGACCCAGCCTTTTCAGACCTTACCACAGACCCCTTGCACACAGACTCAGAAAAGTCCTCCCAGTTTCAGTTGGTCCCTCCAAATTGGCACGTCTCCCTTGCTCTGTCTGTCGGCTCTTTGGAGGTCCTCGTGTCTACATCCCTGGAGGTCCTTGTGTCTACATCCCTGGGGTCCTCATGTCTATATCTCTAGTGCTCTCTGACATTCCTCTTCACATGGGTGCTGGCAACACATGGCCTTGTGGACATTGCTAGCTTGCTCCAGAGACTTATATGTGCTATTTCGGGGGATAGCTTATTGTTTTATTTTATTGTAAATGTTGATGGTATTGACTGACTCTTTTTTGGAGGGGGAGAGAAATATAATGGCTGTTTTTATAGAGGGATTCAGGAATGTCCCAAACTACGCTGGCACCACCACCACCGTCCTTTAAGAACTTCTGGTGCTCGTTTTCCAAGGTTTTCTTTTATTTTTTTATTTTTTTTATTTTTTTTATTTTTTGAAAGAAAGAAAAAGAGAGGAAAGAAAGTGAGAGTGAAAGAAAGAAAGAAAAAGAATGTATGAGAGAAAGAAAGAGGAAGAAAAAGAGGGAGAGAGAACAGGAT
>CAUYLG010006628.1:0-22765 GCA_963573385.1 Cacajao melanocephalus | reverse complement strand
GCCGACTTTCAGATTGGGTCTGAGTGGACGTCCGGCTTGTTGGTGATGAAGTTTTTTCTGTTTCTTAGTTTTCCTTTGGTGGACGCCCCTTCCCCACAGAGCTTGGTCTTCCCGGGTTCAGCTGTGCTTACTGTGAAACTCTCAGTCCTCAGCGCTTCCAATTGCTGTTCTCCTTGTGGAGATGGGACCAGCCGAGCCCAACTCAAAGGGCACCCCGTCCCGTATACTCCGTGCCGAGAAGCGCCGCATGGGGACGCCGGCAAAATAGCTGCGCCAGCCAAAAAAGTCGCGCTGGCGACCCGTGTGGCTCCTCCGCTGGGAATCTCCCAGTCTGTGGGCAACAAAAATTCGTCTGAAATTGCCACGTCCACTCGCTCTCTGCGCTTTCACTGGGAGCTACAATACTGAGCTGTTGTTAATCGGCCATCTTGGAGCTCTCTCCTCAAAATTCTTTCTTATACCAGGTTGGGAAGTTGATGGTTCAAATTCACTTACCAGAAAATGATAAAATACTTCCTGTCATGGATTGCTTGAACAAAGGTAAAATTGTAATTGTAAAAAAAATCTATGGATGCCAAGTGTCTATTCTTTATGATTCATATTTCTCCTAGTCACCACAGCCCTGAAGTACACTTGATAAATATGGGATACAATAATGGTGTTAGAATTCTCGCATTTTCCTGTTGGTATAGTGTGATCTCTGCTATTTCTCTCATGTGCTTCTGAGTTGTAATAGTGTTGCCTTCTTACCCATTCTTGCACAAGTTCCCAGCTCTCTGTAGTGATATAGTAGTTCCCTCTTATCTGTGGTTTTGCTTTATGGGTTTACTTTCCGCAGTTTCACTTATCCGCAGTGATAAGTTTCACTTATCCGTAGCCACTAATTATGCGGTCACTGTCTGAATATAGGTGAGTATAAGATAAGATATTTAGTGAGGGGAGGACTGCATTTACATAATTTTTATTATGCTGTTTTATAATAATTGTTCTATTATTGGTTATTATTTATCTCTTACCTGTTACAGTGCCTAATTTATAAATTCAGCTTTATCATTTGTATGCATGTACAGGAAAAAACAGGTTTTAGGCATCCACTGGGAGTCTTGGAATCCCTCATGGATAAGGGGGACCCTGCCTGTAGATAATGCTCATGGTATCCAGTGACATGATTCAAGTTGTATGTTCTTTGTGCTCTAATACTGTAGTGCTTAAGTTAAGAATGATAATAGGTGGTACAGAAGCAGTTACAAGGGCAAAAAGAAAAGCAGCCTTGTAATTACTATTCCCTGTAGTGCCTCTAGTGATTTACTTTTTGGTTTAACTAATTTCAGTTTTTTACAACTCCCCACTTTTCCCTAAAACCTGGCACAATTTCCTCGGTTGCTAAGCTGGAAAACCTTTTGAGTAATACTTCCTATACATCTGTACATTTGCTTGTCCACTTAAGACATCTTTACTAACAGTCAGTATACTTGGCCAGTTTACTTTGCATTCTGTCTTTGGAAGCACCTGCTGTTATGAAGTAATAATTAGAAATAAGATGTCTTAGGCCTCTTATAACCTTATTTTAATTCCCTCTAAATTTTGGTTCTAGCTTATTGCATTCCCATTTTAGCAAGAATAAAGTTCTTTCTCCAAAAGGAAAAGAGAAAGAACTTTATTCTTGCTAAAATGGGAATGCAATAAGCTAGAACCTAATTATTTAATATCTTATAATTTATCTTCCTCCCTTGGCTTCACATATACATTTCTCCAGTGAGTTACCATTTTAACATCTAGAGCCTGGTTTTTGTGGTTAGGTTACTGACCTATAAACCATTTGCAATGAGTTTTCCTTTGTAAACACACATCGTTTGCAAAAATACCAGCTATCTTCTGATATGTGCATATTCAAGCTGCTATTTATGTTCATCATTGGACCTCCAAACCCATCATAACAGTTTTCTAAGTTAGAATCATTATTTTTATGTTTTTTTTTCTACTAGTGATGTATTTTGAGTAACCCATATAAAGTTGCTTCTTCTTAAGTATTTTTCATTGAATTGAAAATTTTTAAGTGGAGAAGATATTTGGGAATATAGAGAAAAGGTGAAAAGATACTTGTTTGAAGAGTAGCCATAGCTCTACTGTACGTATAGTGACTGTCACTTTTGTGATAGACAGCCAACCCTAGATAAAAGTGAAATGTGGAAAATACAAAATCTATTTCACCTTCTCTTTCTCTTACTCACTTTTACCAGGGCTTAATGAACAGTGAAATTAACCAACAGTTTCACCTCCTTTTCCTTGCAGTTCTGGTAGTCTGTTGTGGTACTTAGTATACCTGAAAGAAGTAGCAGGAAGGTTGATAGACTGAAAGGGAGAAGTTATATGAACATATAATCAGACATTTAGAAAACCCATAGTAATTCAAAGGTGGCTGTGTTTCTAATTTACATTCACCTGTGTAAACCACATTTGTTAGATATTTCTATTTTACATAGATATTTGAAGTTTTTACTTCAGATTATTCCCACTTTAGGAGTATCTGTGTTTGTACTAGTTTGTGGTGTGAACAGCTGACCCATTTAAAGGAAATTAAAAAATTTTTAATTTGAAATGATTTGACAGTTATGCTGTTAACATTACACTCATTAATGAGACAGAATAAGATTTCAATTCTTAAAAATATGTGCCCCACATTTTATAAGTGGTATGAACAATACTTTTGCCTCAACTTAAGACTTACTTACTTTATTCGGTCTACTGGTAAACATTGGCTGAAGATTTTTTGAAAACCGAAATTATTTGGAATATATTTGAAACCTCTGCTCTTAGGTACTTCTGGGTTTTTGCATTATTTGGGCTTAGAAGTTTGGTGTTTGCAATTTCTGTCTTCTAATGACTTAATATATTTATATTAGTATTATTGGAACCAAATAGTTTACCCACATAATTGCCATTCAGCTCTAGCAGTGTGGTATAAAATTTATTGAAATAAGTCATTATTTCCTATGTGAGATAGCCATTTAAAGTGTTTTTTACCTGATGAGCATGTATTTTAATTCTCACAGTAGAACAGAGGAATTGAAGTATTTCTATAGCTAAGGGAGAGTGTCAGCTCAAGTTCAATAGTATGTTGTTTGACATTAGGCCAAGGATATTTTCTAAGTTTTAAAAAATGTTTATTGTTACTTTTATAAAATACGTGTGCTTTTATTATATCTTATGTGTTAATCTAATTTGCCGTTGAAGTCACTGATTAAGGGGAATTGTGTACCAGTAGGGTTCTAAAACCTTGACATTATTTTAATCTGATAACAAATGGGTTGAAGTTCATGTTCTTTCAGTTGTTGGCAACAACTCTAAACCTGTATTTTTTGGATTTATGAGGATAAGTCCTGCTTTGGCAATCTTGTAGATCCCCAAGAGAATAGTTAAACAGTGATTAATCATTGTTTCTTCACTGAGTGTGCAGAAAAGAATGGAAAAGCTGCATTTCACACTTCTGAAGCAATTAATCCCCATGATCTTAGCCAGGTTTGTCTTGTAGATAAGTCGGGATACAAAACGGTACCTAATTTATCAATGTATGCATGCCATAAAGTATAAAACACACAATTTATTTCGTATCATTTATAGTCAAATGTAAAAAAAGAGTGACTTTGCCATATCCAAGAGTGTTTCCTACATTACCTTCATATAAACTAAGTACCAGAGATTACAATGGGATTCCTGTTTATTGTGCACATCTGGTGCAGTCACTATGCATTTTCTCATTCACTTGCTGGCATTTTTAGTGATTGTGGCATAAATCACCTTGCTAATCAGAAACATAAGTGACGGGAAGTCATCTCCTTTTTTTGAACAATGGGAAAAAACATATGGCTTCTAAGACAGTACTTGGCTGTTATACTATTTATGTGGCATTATATTCTGTATTTAGAATTTCATATTAATTGCAGTAGTTTGGTTGAAGGCATTGAACATTCAGGGTTTGTGGTCAGAGTATTTGTTTTATACCTCTTTCATAATAAATAAGCAGGAAAGGTATTTAGAAACTTTAAAAAATTTAATTATCAAAGGGTAGTGAATATAATAACTTTTTAATCCTTGGCTTTATGATACTTACCCACCTATTCCTACCACTTTCATTTTTCTTATTATTGAATGGCAAGAAAAGATTCCTGTTAAATATGTACGTTTCAAATGAAAATTAATTTGTTCAGAGAAGCTTTTAAAGATTTCTAAATACAAAGGTAGGAAGAGTTTTTGAGATTAAGATAAGTTGAAGACAGTATATATTTTAAAATGCTTCTGTATGTGTTTACTTAGATGCACTGATACAGTAATTCCAAGTTAAAAGTTAGTTTTTAATTATATCTATTTCAAAACACTGCACTGATCAGAGTAAATGTTACTGTCTTTAAAGTACTAAAATGTAAATTGATAGTAGTTTGCTTTTGCATTTTTGGTGAATTGCTGTTTATTAGTTGGAATCGCTTTTTGCAGACACTGCAGCTTAAAGTAAAAGATGAAGTAAAGCTTTGTAAAACTCAAGAAATTTTTATATGCAGACTTTAAAGACTGCCGTCAAAATCTGTGATAGAGGGCTTGCTGTAGGTATGGTTCCCCACCCCTCCCTTCAAAGAGTTGTAAATATAATAGCCTTTTATTCTTGATTTTATAATACTTACCTATTCTTTACCAATTTCATTTTTCTTATTATTGGGTGGCAAGAAAAGATTCCTTTTAAATGTGTAAATTTCAAGTGAAAATTAATTTGTTCAGAGAAATTTGCGTCTTTTACAGTTTTTTCCTATATTACATGTGATTATAAATTGGTGATGCAAATTTTTAATAAATGTATCAGCACTTATTTATTAAAATTTGTGTTATTTCTTTTGAAGTGTTCCCCTTGGGAAGATATACACATAATCCATCAATCAAAGTACTTTTGGAATGCCTGTTTTTGAAATTTCTGTAGTGGAATTGATGTCTAACTGCTCAAAGTAGATATTTTGAAGGGAGATAAGATTCATTTTGTGTATATATGTTCTAGTATTTTTCTTAAAAAAGCAATCAATCATTCATAATAGCTTGTCTTACACCTTGTGTATACCTTGTAGATAATTGGGCGCTATGAATAGAAATACAGTTTTGAAAAACTGCCTGGTTTTTAAATAAATGGCCATATTTATCCATTTTGTTTTAGACATCTTCTATGATATTGTCTCAAGGACCACCTGCAGCAGGAGTCCACAAATTGAATAAATGCGACATAAGGAGAGGATTTTTTTTTTTCTGTTGTTGCTTGTTTCAAAAATGCAACCATCCAGATTCTCTATTAAGGTATATTGTGCTATTTTAAATATTATAGTTATAACTGAATTAAAACCTTCTTTCTAGATTAAAATTATCCAATGCTTAGAATTGACTGAAATCTGTAATTTACTGCCTCACTTGTTGGCCGTTCTTACTTTCTTCATGCTCTTAAAATCTCCATCACCTCTCACCCCTCATTATTTTTTTAAGATTGAGGTAAATTTCTTGTAGAGATCAATTTAAAAGCAATACAATTTTAAACACATGTGTATGTGTTTCCTTTTTCTTCAGCAAAATGTAAAAATTCTAGGAGGATTGGATGTTAAAATCTAAGAATAGTTAATTTAAGGGATGGCTAAGAGTATCAAAATAAATAAGGAAAAATAGAGTTCTATTCTTAGTAACTGAACATTTTGGAATTTGTCAGTAACGGAACTTTGAGGAAAAGTTTCTTGCATAAAGCACTTTATGGGAAAAATATATTAACCTAAAATATTTGCGTATTCATTATGTTTACAAAGCCAGGAATTTAATTTCTAAGTGTTTATCAGTTTTTGAATGAAATTGAACTACCAGTCATGCTGATATTCATTATGCATTTGGTTTAAATGTTGCTTATGTTTTTAGAGAATTTGCATTATTTTCTTTTAGTTCATTCTCTGTCTCATTTACATTCATAGTTTGTTGGTATCTGTTACCCTCTGAAGTAAATTCTGAACTGAGTACAGAACTTGCAAGAAAAGTTAATGTTCTTTTCTTATATTCTCATGGCATAAAGAACGAATCCTCCCTATCATAGGGATAACCTTACTGATAGTTTCCAGTCAGACAGGTTCTTTCCTGCTGCTTATCTTTCCAGCATCCCTTTCCTTCCTTGTGTTTGTCTGGAAGTGGCTTTTGGAATGCCATAGAGGTGATATCCCTACCAGTGGTGAAGCTAGAGTGCCTTCTAGTCTCTGAAATCCTGTGGAGTAGGTGGTATGACACTGTTGGCCTAATCAAACCAAAATTCAGGTGAAAATGTTATTTGTGAATTTTTTTCCAAGAAAGGGAGGCTGGAATTTGTAAATGGAAAATCTTCTTTGAGTAGCATATGTAATTCAGAATTTTTATTATTTATTTATTTATTCATTATTTTGAGGCAATGTTTCACTCTGTCACCCAGACTGGAGTGCATGTTGTGATTAAGGCTCACTGCAGCATCAACCTCCACGACTCAAACGATCCTCCCACCTCAGCCCCCACTACAGGTGCATTCCACCATGCCTATCTACTTAAAAATAATTTTTGTAGAGATGGGGGGTCTTAGAATATTGCCTCGGCTGGTCTCAAATCTCCTGGACTCAAGCAATCCCCTTGCCTTGGCCTTCCGAAGTGTTGAGATTACAGGCGTGAGCCATGGCACCTGAGATGTTGGAAATTTTTAATGGAGTATATTAAGTATGAGAAACATGGAACAAGAAAGGGTGTTTGTGTTTAAATATTTTTGTCTTTTGTTGTAATGTTTAAGGCTCTTTCTGGCTAGCATGTTTCCAGTGTGGTCTTCACTTGTTGTTCCTGTAGCAATTCAGCCTT
This sequence comes from Cacajao melanocephalus, assembly GCA_963573385.1. Classification (NCBI taxonomy): domain Eukaryota; kingdom Metazoa; phylum Chordata; class Mammalia; order Primates; family Pitheciidae; genus Cacajao; species Cacajao melanocephalus. Next base: position 15,886 of record CAUYLG010006628.1, on the reverse strand, counting down.
CTCTGGGACTATGGAGGTCAACAGTGTATTGAGGAACTGCAAGTAGTTTGGGTTTGTAAATTGAGTAAGAATGATACCTGAGACTACAGTTATAAAGTCTAGATTTTTGAAGAGTCTTGTGGGTTATACCAAAAATTTGGGCTTTTTTTTTTTTTTTCCTTGAAGAGGAAAGAAGAATGAAGAGTAGAAATAGTCTCAAATTGCAATGCTAGGCATTGGGATCTACTGCAGAAATTTAAGCCAAGGAGAGGTGAGATCAGATTTGAATGTTAGAGCATTTAAGTGTAATTTAGCAGTTAAGATGAGAGGCAAAATTCAAGAGCTCAGATACTTATAAGGAGATAATAAGGAGACTTTATACTAAATTAAGTCAGGGTTACAGGTAAGGGAGAAGAAAGGACTAAATTGACCAGATCTAGTGGTTGATTGCATCTGAGAAGACCAGAAAGGAAATACTGGCATTTGACCTGTGGGAGAGGTTGGTTGATGATGCCATCCCTGCAAGAGAATACAAGAGGAGCAGTTTGAAAGAGGTTGACTTCTGTTTGGACATCTTACTGATTAAAGGTAGGAGATGGTTGAATGTATGGATCTCTCAAGGCCAGGAGATCAGTTACTGTAAGAGATATGTACTTGGAATCACTGACATAAATGTTGGCATGAACTTATTTAAAAATTATTTGCTAAGCATTTTCCAAGCATTGTGTTTGGCGTTGAGAGAACAAAGATGAATAAGTGTATTTGATGGGTATCTAAGGTTGCCCAGGGATTATAGGTAGAGATAAGGAGAAGTCCTTGGATAAGTTGACTACTATCGAGCCAAGTGATGGGAAAAGAGAAAGTTGTCAAAGAGATGAAGGAAGGAAACAGTGAATAATGGTTGGCCTGAATGCAGAGCTGGAGACAACAACGCGACAGTGTGATAAATAGAGGGATCAGAATTGAAGTGTCAAAAGTGCTTGTCGAATTTGACATCTCTATCTAATGTGCCTTGGAAAGCAATTGGAGTGGTATGAAGGAAAAGTCAGACCACAGGGTAGTTGATATATAAATGGGACATGAAGCATTATAGACTATCGGTGAAAGGTACTGTGTTACTATTATCTGAAGGGCTGACTGTTAGAGGGGGACACAGGGCAGCAGAGGTTTGTTGTTCTTAATTTAGAAGAGTCTTGAAAGTGTTTACATATTGGTGAAAAAGGCCCAGAAGGGAGAGAGAGAGGTTGATGATATAGGAGAGAAAGCAAGTTAAAATGGTTAAATTTGAATCTATGTATATGAAAAGGTGGAAAAGATTTGGACTTGCTAGTGGAGGGATTAGTGTGGATTTGACGTGACAGTTCAGGTCTTCCAGGAGGCAGATGCCAAGATGGAATTAAAAGCCTGGGAGAGTGCTTGGGGGGAAATCTTAGGAAGGTAAGAGAGAGGGAGCAGGAATAAGCAGGGAAAGCCTTCTGACTCATGTAGGTTCAACACCTGTGTTAAGAGAGGAGTAAAGAAGACAAGATTGGAGAGGAGGAACCTCAGATTGCAATGTAGTTTCCAAAATGTCCCAGCTGAGACAATGGTGAGGGGATGGTGCAGTAGACAGAGCAAATTTTACCTATTAGAGATGCCTTGTGTTGGCAGGATTGGTTTTCCTGCAGCCATCCCTGTCATTGCCTGGGAGCTGTATGGCCTTGTGTGAGTGTGGGGAGAATATGGCCTTGGCTTGAACACTGCAGAGAATCCTGAAAGTATGAAAGCTGGTTATTGTCAGCTGACGAACTTCTCACAGCATTTTGTCTCTGAGTAGTATACCTCCTTGGCTGCCACAGTGGATGTAGGTATTTTAGTTGGGTAAAAGGGTCAAAGATGGAATGAATTTCTGTTGGTGCATTATTTCCTCTCCTTTCAGGAAATTAGGTATAGAGTAAGAGAAGGTGTGTGAGATTGTGAGTGTTGGGAGGTTTTCAGGACCTGAATAACACAGGCGAAAGAGAGATCAATGGACTGGTGAGACATTAGTTGAAATAGTAGGTCATAGAGTCTAAGATTGATAAGAAAGGAAATGAAACTAGAAGGAGAATAAGAGATTTAAATTAAATGAAGTCAAAGAACTAGATTTTTCAATGAGTTTGAACGTATTTGTACCGAGAGTTCACGAATAAGAGAACTTAAGGTTAGAGAGAATTGTGATGATAAAGTGGTGTATTAGTTTAAGATTAATAGCTGAGCTACAGGAAATAGTGGTATTTTGACATCCCATCATGTGAATCAAGAATAAAATGTTATCAGCACAAAATGACAATTATATGTATGCATCACGGAATCATAGCCATAAATGCCATGAAAAAGTATAAAGGTATTGTAGTTGCTTAGTTTTCACAGTGTGACTTTCCTGTCAGGTTAAATTTCAGAGTCACTTATAATAATCAAGTTTCTTAATTGACTAAATTTATTCATTGTCAGGGAATGCAGTTTTTTTCCCTAGGATTTTGTTTTTTTATGTGTTATTTTTCTCCATTTCTCTTATAGCCTAAGAAAACATTTTAGTGCTTTTGTATTTCTCAAAAGAGAGTCAAGCATGTTGCTCTCTTCTATAGGATCTGTTTGTGTCTCTAAAGGTCACCTCATAGAAACGTTAGAGAAGTGAAAAACCTCAAAAACCTGTATATCCAAACATGACTTTAACTGATTAAGGGACTATAGCAGTATTAAATGCATGTAAACAAGTTTTCTGTAGCTCTCTCTTTGTAGAGGTGACTTAGAGGTTGCAACAAATAACTTTAGTAATTAAAATAATATAATAAGATGGAATGATGGAAGGGTGAACAAATGGATTGCCATGATACTGCAGGACAATAAAATGTAATCGAAGATTTTAGATGATAGACATATGAGTGTGCAATGTAATTTTTTTCACCTTTTCTGTATAATTGAAAATATTCATAATAACATACTGAAAAAGTAGAACATCTGCAACTTTAAATGCATCAAATACAGGATGACCTAGTAGATATAGACAGGTAAGTGATAAAATACATATAGCAAAATGTCATTTGTAGAATCTAGGTAATGGGTATGTGAATATTCACTGTAACGTTCTTGTAACTTTTCTGAAAGTTTGAAAAATTTCAGAATAAAATATAGAAAATAGTGTTATAAACAGGTTTTCTAGTTAGAGATCTGAGTTATAGTTGTGTGACATTAGGCAAGTTACTTAATCTGTGAGCCATGGCTTCCTCATCTGTGAAGTGAGGATGATGCCTAGTTTGTAAATTGTTTTGAGTGTTAGAGAAAAAAAAAATCTGTCAAGCTGCTGGCAAGTGATAGGCATTTGATAATGCTTCTGATAATACTGAAACCATATACTTTAAATTTATATATTGTATCTTGGTTCTTGCTTAATATTCTTAGAATTTCTGGATATATGGGCCAGTTAACTTACTGGATAGAACTAGGGATAAGGTAAGGTCAAGGCCTCCACTTTCAGAGTCTGTATGTTTCATAGCGGGTAAGTCTCTGAGAGACAGTTTGAGCTCTACTCATGGAAAGTCAGGACTGTTCTTATACCAATGACAGAACCTTTGACTTTCCAGTACCTGTAAAAAACAGTTTTGATGTACCTTTTAAAATATTTTTATTTTGTAAATTGCTCATAAGTTCTCCAAAGTGGAGGGACTGTATATATGTCTTAATTGATAATTTGGTGTGAAAATATGTATACCACATGTCACTGCTAGCTTTTTTGTTGCATTGTTTTTTAGAATATATAGTAGATAAAAATTATAATTACTGCTAAGTATATATATTTATAAAGTGTATTTATATTTACTAATATATAAATATTGATTGCTTAATAATCAGTAGTACTTTCTCCATCAGTGACATGCTTCTTCTTTTTTCCTGAGAAAAGTCAGTTATCCTTTGGTTCCTTTTTAAGAAATAAAGTTGGATTTCGGGTTTGAGCTTCAGCCTCAAGCACATTTATAATATACAGTCCTCTTGTTTTTTATTTGCTCTGTTTCATATGCAGGGTGAATAAAAATTACTGAACTTTTTATATTTATGTAAATTTATTTAAAATTAAATTCAAATTTACTACCATATGCCTCATGGGCTAAACATAATATAGACTATTATAATCATTTATATAAATTGGTTTTAAAAACCAGTTCAATATGTTGAATCAATATGTCATGAATTTCATACCTATATAGTTGTCATCCTAGTAAATTCCATGACATGTACTTTTACAGCATACAGATTTTAAATAAAATTGAATAGACTTTTCTAGCCTGCATTATGGAGGAACTTCTGTTATCATCCAGTTGACTGATTTAATATTAGAAAAGAACCATAATGCTTAAATGTGAACCAGCCAGATTTTGTGTATCTATCAAATCTTTTAGGATTGGGTTTTTATCTTTCAGTGATATTTGCTGATTATTCTCTGTTTGCAAATTTTTAGATGATGTAGAATAACATGAAAATAAATACTTACTTCAAAGGGTTATTCAAAGAGTGCCCTTGTTCTCTTTCTGTGGATATTTGCCAGCATATGGCTGCAAATATTTATGAAACATTAGGGTAGTTACAAGGCATAGTTAAACCCATGTATCTGTGTAATTTGTCAATTAATGAAGAGTACAAGCACATCTTATGTGTATGCAGGGCAGATCTGTGATTTTTTTTTGAAATTAAAATATATCAACGTATGCAGATAGTTGAGGAGAGTACTTTATTAGGAATATCAAATGCTATATAGCTACATGAGTAAAAATTTACGGATGAGTAAAACTTGGACAATTTTAAGATAGAAAGAAGAGAGAAAAGGAAATATTGGGAGGAAAAAACCAAGCAATATATAATGTTATATGTTAATATTATATATAATGTTATTCTTGAGCAAAAACCTAGAACAATAGTAATAAATTATAAAATATTAAATATATTTCCTATTACCGATACAGAACACAAAGTTCCTTTTTATTCTTAAAAGATTTTTTTATGATTTAAAATTTCAAACAAGGGAGATTTAGTATAATCAACTTACATATTTGTCATTGACCTTGAATCTTAAACAGTGCAATATCCTATTTTAATGTGAAATTATGAAAATTTTTTTATTAGTAAAACCTAATGGTTATACTACTGAATGCCTAACAAAATAATATTTAATATATAAACAAAAGCAGTTTCCACCAACTCTTTGCCAATGTTCTCTTTTTATAACCAAACTATGTTAATGTAGTTGACCTGTAGTTAGGCTTTATGGTTATAAAAAATTAGAATAATCTATTTTTAAAGAGTAATAGAATAATCTATTTTTAAGAGTAATATATACCTTTCTTTAGCAACCTCTCTGTCATTCATTGCTAAATATAAATTAGTAATGAAAATATATGTATATTATATATTCTAAGAGAATTTTTCTTAAACAATTGCCTGTTAGGGTCATTTGTTCTGAAATACTATTCCTCCTACATTCCAAAATAAATGAAAAATGTAGAAGGGTGTTCACCTTTACGTTGCCATTCTGAATGCTTTCTGGAACATTATTATCAAAGCCTATGATGCTCCGCAAAGAGAAGAGTTAGAAATGAAAGCAGAATTAGTATACTCTTGTTATTTTGATTCAGTAGGTCAGGGTTTTTAACTAGTTTTGTGTAACCTGAGAATTTTATACCTGGATGCTTATTCTTGAATATTTTTTGGTCTTTTATACTTGTGTGGTTCTTACCTTGTCATATATAGATACATTGTGCTTATTTAGATCAATTTCTAATTGTCTTCAGAAAGCATCAAAGACTGAAGACTAGGTAATTTATTTTCAATGTGTAGTATTAACTGCTGTGCTGTATATACATTTTATATTTATGTCAGGAAACGGTTGCAGAGGGGTTCTTTAGAACCACCTTTTCAGCTCTAAATAGCTATTGTGTACATATGGTAAGGTACTGCTGCTTAACAATTAGTAACTGCTTTGATGAAACTAAATTACATGTTTAAGTTCCCATCAGGAAGTCGCTTCACATATCTGTATTAATGTATTCAAGGCTCGAGAAGGAAAGTTAATTTTCCAGCTTAAATATTTAATTCAAGCTTAAAATTTAGTCTGTAATTAGAGCTCCCAAATGGCAGGAACATGGAGTATTTGTCCATTTTAATTAGATTGTTGTTTACCTATTAATTATATATCATATCTTGTCATATAGTTTTGATGGTAACAGATGGTGCTAGGAGTTAGTAAGGGTTTGAACAAAATAAGATTCCACATGATTTATTAAGTTGCACTTTATTAGCGAGTGGTCTGCTTTAGTCAGGTTATTCTCCCACATAAGGACTGTGAAACATTTCACGAATTTTGGTAATTATTCTTTTGTGGACTCTTAAGAAATATGGAGCATAAAAAGAGATGAGAGATGTCTATTTAGAAACAAAATGAATTACTTGAGGCATCTTTATATTTAAGGAATATATATTACCAAATCACTTAATTGGTATGAGGTTTAATGCATTTTGCTACAACAGTGTTAGGGAAGCAAGATTTCATTTATTTGTAAAAATGTAGGCGTAGGGAATGTTTTATATATGTATATACAATTATGATTTAGGATAGGAAAATAATAGGATGATGATTTAGTTATATATTTCAAAGACATTCCTTTCCTGAGTTTTGAATTTAACAAAAAGACTAGGTTCTTTGTTTACCAAAATATTCTAAGCAGAGTCTCTAGTGTCTAGCGAAGTTGATCAACAGAATTTCCATACTCAAAAAGTAAATGTCAACTAAATAGAAAGGGCTTCTAAGTTTGTTTATTCAAGATTTTATTAATTTTTCTGGTTACCTACTCAGCTTTCTGAAAGGAATAAATTTTATATGTGTATATATGCATATATGTATGAAGGGAAATAGTAAAACAGAGGAGTGGAAAAGGAAGGAGGGATTAACATTTTAGGCTTTTAGTCTTAAGTAGTTTATTTAAAATTTACTGGAATCCTTAAGGTCATTAGGTTAAAAGTAAGTTTGTATTACTATTTCTTAACTCTTAAGGTTCTTATTCTGAAATTGATGATCAGTCTTTTATAGCAAAAAGTAAACAGAAGGCCCTTCTTTTATTAATTTCAAGATTTGTTCCAGAAGGGGATCCCTGGTTCGTATATATCGGATCTTCAAAACTGTGGCCTCTGTTACCTGTTACCCTCCGTAAGCAGCTTTGTTTTTGTTAGTTGTTGTTATGTCTTGTCTTGGTTTTGTATTTCAGTTTGTCTCTACTTACCAGTTTTTAGAAATAAAATTTACCTTTTGGTGTTGTAAGTATTAATAATTATTTGTAGTGGGGTGGTATTTTAACGTAAGTGCGTAATTACACATGTTCATAGCAGACTCTTAGGTGTGTAATCCACGAACTCTTAGTGTGTACAAAATGCTCACATAACTGAATATATTAAGCGCTTAAGCTTAGCTATGTTAGAGAATTGAGATCTTTATCACTATATATTACGATGTCTTTAAAACTGTTTGATTTGTTCAGGAAAGAACTAAGTGATTTTTTTTCTCTACTGAATGAGGAAATTGTCACTTTAATGTGGCTTTAGTTTCATGTTTTTTCTCCATAGAATACTGAGTGCTTAAAAAGCGATCTCAAATATTGTGCTGTGATGTTATAATATAGGAAGGAGACTGCAGTATAGTTATGGTAATTAAAGAGAATATTTGGAGGAAAAAATTGTATTTCACTTAGAATATCTTGTAGCCTTAGCTTGAAAGTTTGAATTTTTAACATTTCTTCCCTGTGTGAAATGTGGGACTATATTTCCTTTGGCAAACTTTTTCAAATGTAACATAAACTAATTTTCAGAAAAAGAAATAAACTAAATTAAAGCATGTAAATTACTCTGATTTGAAAAGTTATCTTTTATAAAGGAATGAGAAGATTATTTCTTTTTGTTAAAGCATGCAAAATATTGTATACATTGGTTGTGTTGCTTTATATAAGGCAATAAATATATAAATAAAAGGCTAGTTGGTGATATTAACAGAAACAGCAGTTGAAAATAAAAATGAGGTTTTCTTTGCAGTTGATTCTTTTTAACTCCTGGCCGATCACTTTGCCCTTGGAAAGACTTATTTCAACAGCCAGCCATGTGTATATTTAACTTTTTCAAGGAAAATTGTAGTACTGATTACTTTTTCTGTATTTATTATGGTCTTTCTTTTCTTAAAATAGCAATAAATGAAAAATATTTAGGAAAATACAATGATTGATGAATTAGTCTTTCTACTTAATGCTGGTTTCAACCAACATAATCAATTAACTGATAATCCTTAAGGACTTTAAACATAGTACTCAAAAACTATTACTGAATGAACAGCTAATGTGATTTGGAAAAGTGTTGCTGAGGTAGTGACAATTTGGGAAAAGATGACTGTAGGACTGACCTCCTAGTGATCTGCAATCAGTGCTTTTAGACAGTGTCTTAAAAAAATTAATAGCTTCCATTAAATCTAGTTCCTCAGACATGTAAGGCTCCCCAGAATAGGTCTTAGGAGTAACAAGTATTGGGACAATAACAACTAAATACTAATTATTTCAAATATTAAAGAAAAGAGATTAAGGAAAAAAAAGCTAGTAAAACTAACTTTAGAGTTCTCAACTTTCACTTTTTTTCTACTATAGTCTAGCAAAAGCACAACAAAAATGAATATATGGTATGTTTGATTTAGGGGTCATTTTATTTTTTTCTTCTAATTTTTTTCCCACTCAGAGGACTACTGTGTATTGTGACAGGTTCAAAATTAATCTGTAAGCACAATGTTCAGATCATCATGATTTGATTTCTGGATGCTGATTTGTTTTTAACATATAGGAAAATATGATAGCCATTTGTCTATGCTGAGTACTTAAGAGAGAGGTGAGGATCTGATGAGATACTCAGCAGTAGTGGTAGGGCATACATAGGGTATCATCTAGCATGGTGGGTAGCGTGGGTGAATGCAGATTCTAAATATATTAGAAGTACTTGTTCTTCTTAAACATACTGTATATCTCTCTGCTTTGGCTTTTCTGTTCTTTTTGAATCATATGACCTTGCCTAGAACTCCTACCTCCTCCTTTCTTCAAGAATCAGTTCAAATTTATTTCTCTTGTAAATTATTTTAGCTTGTACATTCATTGTCACTTTGTGTGTATACTAATTATGTTGACTTATAATTATTTGTTTACATGTTTGTTTTCTATTAAACTGTAGGCCCATGCAGCTTAAGAGAAGTAGTTACTTACATTTTTGACTCCAGTATTTTCAGCACAGTGACTTGATTCATAATAGAAGTATAATAAATGCTTGTTAAAAATGAATAAGAATATTTCACTTTATAAGGTGTGACTATCATGTAAGAGAATATAGTAGTTCTGTGAGGACTTTAATAAAGTTTTTCAACTTTTAAATAATGATAAAAATACTTTTATAAGACAGTGTCTGGGGAGGTTGTTTTTTTTCCTCCAATTTACTTTTCCAGATTAAACTATCTTTATTTTTTTGCTAATGTACAAGTACTCCATGTTTTTGCTAAAATAGTCAAACAATATAGAAATGTATGAAGTTAAAAACCACCTGTAATTCTTTCCCCAGTGATAACCATTGTTTCTTATTTGAATATGTCCTTCCAGACTCCTTTTTAAAAATATCTTTGTCTTCTCTCATTTTCTTTTAAAATTTTTATGTATATAAGCCCTTTCTAAAGATACTGTTTTGAAATCTTCATTCTTTATCCGAATTCTTCACAACGTGAATCTGTAACCTCATATTACACAGAATGTACTTTGATAATTCCAGGTGACATTTTCAGACCTTAAGTTTAACTTTACTCCATTTTGAAATATATTTTTGCCTTTGTTTCTATGATATTATACATTCTTGATTTTCCTGATGCATTGTGTTTGTATTCCTCAAGATTTAGTGCTTTTCTCTTCTCACTATACCCTCCTCTTGGCAATCTAGTCTGTGTCTATGACCTCAATTAACCAATTTGTATGCAAGACTCTCAAGTTAACAGATCCAGCCTAGACCATTGTTATGACCTCCTCCAGGCCCACATATCTAACTACCTATTTGGTATCTTTTTTCTTGGATTTCATGATAGTTCCTCAAATTTGATGAGTCTAAAATTAAATTTATTATATTCTTCCTTTATTCAGTCCTTCTCTGTCTAGTTTTCCCAATTTTAGTCAAGAATATCTTTCCAGTTGTACAACCAGAGAACTCTCTCTTACTCATCATAACCAAACCATCGACAAATATCCCCTTAACATGTACTGAACTTTAATATATTTATGGATTTGTTTAGGATTTAGTTTTAATCTGTTGATCTGTATGTCTCTGTTTACACAAACCTTACAGTTTTAAGTAACAGGATTCATTGTTTTTCTACATAACAGGGCTATTTCCTTTATATAATTATTCTTTTAAAAATTGTACATATTCTCAGAAAATTTAGTCTCACAATCCCTTGGAATTTTTATTAGATTTGCATTAGATGTACCGATTACTTGACAGAAAATTTATATCTCCCCAATAATGAGCATTCCTATCCAGGAATATGTTGTGCATCTTGATTTGCCATTTAGGTCCTTCAGACAAGTCACGTATGTCTTTTTTATATGTAGGTTTTCACAATCCACCAAGTCTGTTGCTGCTCTTGTGCTGGGTTATTTTAGTTATGGTTGGTTTTGGTTTGTATGGTGTTTAGCGCAGTCCCTGGCATATCACAGTAAATAATAAATTTTGAGCAGTGTTTAGTATATAGTAAATCTTTTTTTTTTGAGTCATGCAGTGTTACTCATTTTATGATTAAAAAAATTTTTAATTTGATTGAGTTTTTGTAGTTACTATCAGGTGCAAATTATAATTTTTTCCTTTTAAAATTTATACTTCTGATTTCTTTTACTTGACCTATTGGGTTGGCTAAAATCTCTCTTAACAATGTTGAATTAATAGGATTGGCATTAATAGCTAATATGTTTAGATGTCTGTTTTTAAATGTCAGTCCATTTATGTTTTGCCATTATAAATGCTATTTGTGGATTTGTTTGTTTTTTTTTTCACCCTAATGCTGCATTGAGGAGTGGAAGTTTCATATTTTGCTTGCTTAGTTTCTTTTTATTTTAATTTAATTAAACAAAATATTTTTAGAGATGGGGTTTCAAGTCTGTCATTCAGGCTGGCATGTAGTGGCGCAGTCATAGCCCATTGTGGCCTCTATCTCAAGGACTCAAGGAATCCTCCCTCCTAGGCCTTCCCAGTGGCTGGGATTACATGTATGTGCCACCATAGTCTACTAATTGAAAGAATTTTTTTTTAAAATCAAATGTTTGGCATATTCAGTGACACATTGTTACGGTCTTTTCTCCTTTAGTTGACTTACATAATGAGTTAATAGACTTTTTAATCTTTTACTGCCCTTGCAGTTTTGGAAAGATGACTTCTTGTTCATGATATATTGTGAGATCATTCCTCTTGTGCTCTCTTAGTCATGTTTTGGTGTTAGGATCATGCCAACATAAAACGAACTGGAAAAGTTTTGTTCTTTTTGGAAATTTGTCCTTTCTTAGAACAAATGTGTTCTTTCTTATTTTTTGTTTCATTTAGATCTTCAAATTTGTTGGCCTAAAGTTGTACATAATTCTCCTCACTTCCCCGCTCCAGTTTATAAACAGTGTTATTGAGACCTGTTATTAAATTATTTTTCTTGCTGTTACTAACAATACTTTATGTTTTTTTCCCCTTCAAATTGGTCAACTTATCAAAATTTAAGCAATTTTATAGAGCTTGCAAAGAAGGAAAGAAATAGCTTGTTTGCTTTTCTCTTTGCTAATTTATTTGGTTTATTTTGTTTTTCTGATCTTAAGATAAGTGCTGGCTCATTTATTTGTTATATTTTCTTTTGTTTTACATTCAACAGAGTGTTAATCTATGATTTTTTTCTCTTACTGGAGCTCTGATTGAACCCTGTAAGTTTTTATGTATATATGTAAAAAAGTGTGTGTATCGTATGTATGTATATGAAATTAATTTGCTTTAATTAGCTTTTAACCTTTTTCATTATAACGTAGAATACAGATACAGAAAATCAGTCAAAAGAAATATATGTCTTGGTGAATTACTATAAGGAAAACGTGCTTGTAATTGTTACTTAGGTCAAGAAATAGAACTTTACCAGCCATTGCAGTAGCTCTTTCATGTGTTCTATGCCAATCACAGCCCTCTTCTTCCCTCCAAAAGTAACTTCTGACTTTCAGAATAATAATTTATTTCTGTTTCTTTATGATTTTATCACTTAAGTGTACATCTCTAGACACTATAGTATTGTTCATTTCAAAAAACTATATTTGCTGTTTTTTTCTTTTCTTTTTTTTTAAGACAGGGTATTACCCTGTTGTTCAGGTTGGAGTGCGGTGACACAATCATAGCTCACTACGACTTTGAACTCCTGGGCTCAAGTGATTCTCCTGCCTAAGCCTCCCGAGTAGCTGGGACTATAGATGCATACCACTATGACTGGCTAATTTTTTTTTCTTTTTCCTGAGACAGTGTCTCCCTCTTTCGCCAGGCTGGAGTGCAGTGGTGCGATCTCGGCTCACTACAACCTCCAACTCCCTGGTTCAAGTGATTCTCCTGCCTCAGCCTCCCAAGTAGCTGGAATTACAGGTACCTGCCATCATGCCTGGCTAATTTTTGTATTTTCAGTAGAGATAGGGTTTCACCATGTTGGCCAGGATGGTTTCTATCTCCTGAAGTCCGGGGATTACAGGCGTGAGCTGCCACGCCCGGCCTAATTTTTAGATTTTTTTAGTCAGCTGTTTTGCTTTGTTGCCCAGGATAGTCTTGAACTCCTGGCTTCAAGTGATCCTCCTGACTTGTCTTTCCTAAGTGATGAGATTACAGGGGTAAGCCACTGAGTCTGGTCCATATTTGCCTTTGAAGACTTTCTTAGTCAGTAGGTTTTTCCTCTAGTCCTTTTCTTTATATGTTATTTACTGAAGAACCTGGTTTGTTTGACCTGCTGAGTTCCGTGCAGTTTGGATTTTTTTGATTCATGGTGAAGTTAAACATTTTGTTCTATATTTTTTCCAAGTTGGCAGGTAGAGTCAGAGTTTGATTGGATTTAAACTTAATCTCTTGAGACTATAGGTGCCATTGTATTGTCTCATCAAGAGTCACATAGTATCTTTTTAAAATTTTAAATGTTGGCAGGTATTGATTCTCAAAGCCTACATCCATTAGCTCATCATGTCATATGTTATATAGTGTTTTTGTTATATAAACTAACTAGAAATGAAATCTGTTTCTATTTGATTATCTAACAAGGACTTTTTTGTCATTAACAAATTCTAGATTTGCATTGTGGTTGCTGAATGTGGATTTCACATTCTTACAACATATAAACATGATCTTTATCTCCTGTTACATATGAAAATTTGCAAATGTCCTATGGTGTTTGTAAAGATTTTCTTATTTTGCTTGTCATTTAAATGTTTGAGGCCGAGGCGGGTGGATCACTTGGGGTCAGGAGTTGGAGACCAGCCTGGCCAACATGGTGAAACCCCATCTCTACCAAAAATACAAAAAAATTAGCTGGGTGTGGTGGCACATGCCTTCAGTCCCAGCTATTTGGTAGGCTGAGGCAGGAGGCTGAGGCAAGGGGCTGAGGCAGAAGGCTGAGGCAGGAGTATCGCTGGAACCTGGGAGGCAGAGGTTGCAGTGAGCCGAGATGGTGCCACTGTACTCCAGCCTGGGCAATGGAGCGAGATACCCTCTTTTTTTAAAAAATGTTTTATATTTATATAGCTATTAAATGTGAAGTCAAATTTATTTGAGAGAAAGAGAATGGGAAATAAATCATAAAATATTTAGAAAATTGATGTGGAAAATATGGAAATGAAAAATTTAGTTTCTATTTTGTGATTAAAGGCTGAGAGTGTGATTAAACATATGATTTAGAACAAGGGTTGATAAAATCTGGCCCATGAGCCAAATCTGGCCTGGCATTCATTTCGTACAACTTACAAACCAAGGATGATTTTATGTTTTTAAACTGTTTAAAAAATTCAAAGGAGGAGTGCTATTTCTTGACATATGAACATTATATGAAATTCACATTTGTGTTTATAAATAAAGTTTTATTGTAACACAGCCATGCTTATTAGATTACAGCAAAATTAAGAAGTTGCAACAGGTACCATATGGCCCACAGAGCCTAAAATATTTACTATTACTATATCTAGTTCTTTTTCTGAATAATATTGCCAATAACTAGCTGAGAACAACCCCTTTTTCCACATTTTTCTTACTCTCATTTAATTTGGTATTCACAATAAATAATTTCTTGTGGGAGAGCCTTTTGAAAAAAATATTCCCATACATAACTGTATGAATTCAACCTGTTCACGACTATTAGTTTTTGATCACATTGAAATTCATTGTTTTTTGGCCTTTTTTATATGATGATTGGATACTTTTAAAATAGAAGTTCATTTTATATTGAGTATGTTATTAACTCAGTGGCTTTTCCTAAATACTCTTCAGACGGTCTTGGCAATGACTACTATTAAATTGTAATTTAAGGTGATAATTTTATATTGTATAGTTGGTTACATTTGTGTTTTTCATAAAGATTTCCTTATTCCCATAAACTCACGTTGTACCTTAAGTAAATAAATTGTTAAATCATTCAGAGAGCAAATCCTTTCAGGTTTTGGGACAGGATTGCGATTTTATTAAGGTTTAAATTTTGGAGTTGACTTTCTTTTCTTATAATGTCATAGTTTGTTGTTGTTTTTAGGAGCTATAAAATAGAACTATAGTAGAATAAGCGTTGTTGAAAATGTCTACTCTGGTAATATGTATATGAGTAGAGAGAAGAACTTGGTTGTTGTAAACTATACAAGTGGGTTATTCTAATGTGCAAGAGATAGGTTTTGCATCATGAAAATTTCTAATGTTTTCCTAACATGGTTGTACTGGGTAATCAGAAAGCCTGGACTGACTCATTCTTAGAAATTAAAGATACTCCTGTTTTGTTTGGTGTGTTGCTGTGTCTTTCTCTGTGTCTGTATCCTGATTGTTTTACTTAAATATCTGATATGTCCGATAAATTTTAAAATATTAATTTTTAACATTAAAAAAATTCTTCCTGTGGCTGTTGCTTGTGTTCAGATACAAAGAACAAAAATTAGCTAGGCATGGTTGCATGTATCTGTAGTCCCAGCCTCTAGGGAAGGTGTGGTGGGAGGATCACTGGAGCCTGGGAGATTAAGGAGCAGTGAGCAGTGATGATGCCACTGCACTCCAGCCTGGGCAACAGAGTGAGACCCTGTCTCAAAAACAACAACAGTAACAACAGCAACAAAAACAAACAAAGAATGGCAGAAGGTAGACCACAAATGGAAGTTGTAATGAAAGCAAGCAAAATATATTTCCATTTTAATGCTTGTTACCAGCAAAATTGCATTGTTAAACTTTATATATTTATTTGAAGGGTTGACGTATTGGCACACAGACTTGTTATCCTCAGCAACACACATCCAAATGGAATGTTAATTTATGTAAGCCATTGTGTGATAGAGTACCTCTGAGTAAAGGGAGCCTATCACTCTGTGTTTTGTTCTCACATACATAGGTTTCATAGCTATCTTGTTTCTAAAATTGTTCGTGGACAATTTTTTAATTTTTATTATCAGTTGTTGATTTCTTTTTTTTTTTTTTTGAAAGAAAGGAAAAGAGAGGAAAGAAAGTGAGAGTGAAAGAAAGAAAAAAAAAGAATGTACAAGAGAAAGAAAGAGGAAGAAAAAGAGGGAGAGAGAACAGAATTCTTGTTCTACTGCCCAGGCTAGAATGCAGT
>CAUYLG010006627.1:0-47124 GCA_963573385.1 Cacajao melanocephalus | reverse complement strand
CTTAGTAATAGGGCATACATAATCACATGAGTTACAAGTGAGGGGACCACCCCATTATGTCACCTGGGCAGAGAGGTGGGCCTGCGCAGCAGGGGGCTGTGCTGTGCGCAGTAGTAGAGGGTTGTGTACAGAAAAGGGGTCCACCCCCATTAGGTCACTGAGGCAAGGAGGTGGGCTGTGTGCAACAGGTGTGCACAACACTTCTTCTCTGGGGGCTGGAGACTTCAAAGGATTTCTAACAGAAGGATACTGTAAGCTTAATGCAGTGGGAGCTGACAGACTTGTGCTCTTCTCTTAAGATATTTATGGGAGGATTCTTTGAGCTAGCACAGAAGCGAGAAAAGACTGACAGGGTGTACAGCCTCAGTGACTGGTCACACCAGAGGGGTTCTTCTTCCTCGGTTACTTCCAGGATCTCAGGCCGGAGGCCTACTTTCCACAGGAACTGGATGCAAGGTACTACAGCTCCTTTATCAGGAGGAGAGGCGCTTGCTCCAAGTCTGCCATACAGCGTATGTCCTTTCAGGCAGGGACGCCACTGCCTGGATCTTTGGTTCTCGTCCTGGTCTGGCTGTTTTCCCATGTACTGCTTCTGTTCTGTGACTGCTCTTGGCATTCCTCCTACTACAAACTACTATATGGTTATATAGAAGAATTATATAAATCAGCACTAAATGTGTCAATACAGCTCTGACTATAATACCTATATGATTGTATGGAAAGATTATATAGAACTAAGTATGCTAGATATATGTAAGCAGTAAGTTACTCTTCAAGCACTAATTCTATAAACTAATATATGATTATATATGAAGGATTATATAAAGGAAACAGCTGAGCAATAACACTGTAAACGAAGATATTCTTCAGGCACTACTTGTGCCTGGGGTCTGGACAGTTCTCCTTCCTCAGTGCCCACGGGGGGTGTTACCCTCAACATGGATATGAGGGTCAGCAGAATTGTGGCCACGTGCCCAGGAGCAGGGCTCCAGGAAGGAGCAGCCAAGGCACAAAACCCTAAAAAGACTTTACATGAGTAAAGCACATCACAGTTTCAGAAGGGGTTGAGGACTTGTCATCTTGTGTGGGCTGAAATCTGCTTCACTGAAGTCCAAGACAGCCAGGGCCATGTGCTCAGGAAGTGTCAGACCTGGCTCTGACCCCTGCCCACAAGCTTCATGCTGGTGGTGGTGAGTTGTTTTTATCCAAGGCATAAAAGGTTTAGCTTTTTTCCTCAATTGCCAAGAAAATCCAGGGTGACTTTAGCCCTCCTGGGAAGGTAGGGCTCATACACTGCAGGGGCCAGCAATCCACAGGCAGATTCACCTGCCTGTCCCTTTTGCCACCTTAGAAAGCAACAGAAAGTTTAGTTCCAGACCTCATGCAGATGGAGACAGAGCACCAGGCTGCTCCCAGGCTCTTTGTGGGATCCAGGCATGGAACAGAGGCATGAGGGGCAGATGGCAAGAGGCAGGTCTGGGGGCCACCTGCAGACACTTGGTGATCCCCCTGGGATCGGGGGAGGAGTGCTCAGTAGGCAGTAGAGAAGATGGGGCAAGAACCCTTGCCCCAAGCATCCTGTGAGCAGTACCTCACTGTAATTCTCACAGTCACTAGAGCAGTCTGGAAGGAGGCTGAGGCTCCAAGAGGCCAAGCACAGAGCTGGTCTGTGGGATCACTCGCCTATCCCTGTGCTCCCCTGGTAGCCCGGAGCCCTCTGTGGTCTGGGTTTGGGAATAGCTGGCGGATTGTGTGATTGGTGGCGGCTGGCAGGTAGTGGGTGGAGGAGGCCTCACTGCCTTCTGGTCCCACCTGCAGAACAAGGGTCTTGACTGGGTGAGGAAGGGAGAAGCACGCCATTTCTCTGGTGATTCCATGTGATTTTGTGGCGTTCCATGTGTTTCCTCTCCAAGCTACTGATCCTGTCATATTAACGGGCCGTGATAGCCCGTGTGGAGAGGAGCGCCCCACCTTCCTGCCTGGTGTTCTAGTGCGTGCCTTCCAGAGAACCCAGCTTTTCTTATATTTAGTCAATATGACTTCATCAGCAGTTAGACTTTTCAGCCTGGAACATTCCAAACTGTGCAACTGCTGGTGAGGCTGGGAGCAGAGGTCTGCAGCCTTCTTCCTCACTTCTGTGGAGGAACCCCTTTTTCAAAGCCTGGCTCATTCTCCCCACATGATCTCTTTGGATGGGGGAGGAGGCAGAGCAGTCAGTCGGCACTCAGGCTTCACTTGGGCTCCCTACTTTCTGGCTTCCAGCTTGTCACATAGGGTGCCTTGGAGCCATGTGGAGCAGCCTGGCCTGGCTGCCCTCCAGCTCACCAAGGGTTAAGGGAGCCTTCGTTTGGGCTTTAGTTATATTGATAGGAAATCAATTGTCAGGTACTCAAACATGAACCCCAGCCTGGAACTGAAGGAGCCATTGTTTTCCTCCGGGTTCAGGTCACTGTGGCATGCTTTGTAAATGAAATCTCTCTTCCCGGAGGTTCCAGTTGGGGCGGGGGTGCTGGAGCAGCAGCTTCTTCCCTGGCGGGGTGTTGGGTTTATCTTGAGGAAGCGGAGGGAGAAAGCTGGGGTTCCCACAGCCAGGCGGATGGGACACAGGAGCCTCTGCCTCGAGGCGCCATGTGGCAGTGAGGCCAGGCACGTCCACGACCCTGCCAGAGCTGCCTGCATTTCAGAGAGCAGAAGGGGCGGCTGTGGCAGGAAGTGAAGGTTTGTTTTCCTCCAGAAGTGAATGTGACCTCTAGGGGCCAAGGGCTGCCATTGGCCTTGCACAGAGCTCCACACTTAGAAGTTTCCTGGCCCCCTCTCCCTGCAAGGATGCCTCTTTCATCAAGCACTTAGTCCCTTAGACTTGGCTCTTTCCTTAGTACCTTTTATAGACTTTTTCCTCTGCATTTTGAACAAGGGGCCTTGCGTTTTCATTTTGCAGTAGGCCCTGCAAATTATGGAGCAAGTGAGTCCTGGCCCATTCTTCATTTGTCTTGCACACGTAATTCCTGCCTCTTCTCTGCACCCCAATTCTAGACTTACTTCACACTATGGAAAGGTGGACAGAACATTAGGAATTCTTACCTAGATGCTTAAAGGAAAGCAGGCCATCCTCCTGTGATACACCTCATTTTGAATGATCCCACAGCCCACTCTGTGGCTTGGGTGAGTGTCTTGGCCTCTCAGAGCCTCACCCTCCTTCCAGACTGCTCTGGGTGACTGTGAGAGTTACAGTGAACACTGCTCACAGGATGCTTGGGGCAAGCATTCCAGTCCCGTCTTCCCTGCCGCCTGCCAAGCACTCCTCCCTGGTCCTAGTTTCCTCCCTGATGAGCTGCTTTCTCAGATTCAGATGAGATCAAAGAGGTGAAGTTACATGCGTGTGCATGTGTTTAGGGGTCTTCAGTCAGCAGTAACTGTCAAGCACTGTTTGCCACAAGGCACCTTCTTCATTAGGTCATCAGAAGCCTTGATGGAGTGGTGACTGTTAAATCATGGCTAGAGCAGAGAGCCTTGTGGAGGGCAGGCCAGGCCTCTTGGGAATATAGTAGGGCTTACTCTCAGGATTGTGTCTTCATGGCCAGAAAGTGTGAGGACTGCAGCACTGAGGCAGAGGGGATGGATTCTCACCCAGCCCAGGTGTTTGGGGAGGGCTGATGTCAGCGGACGCCTATCGGCACACACACCACCCACCACAGGCTTGCTGCCACCTTCCCCTGCGACTCTTGGCAGGTTTGCATTTCCTTGTTCCTTAATCTGGTGACTTTCCTCACAGCAGTTTATAACAATGTCTCCGGGTCATATCAGAGAAGCTGGAAGCAGCAGATGGTCAGGTTGATGAGAGGAAATGGCCAATGAAAGTAACTCTTGGCTGCCATCCTTGAAGGCTCATGCTTTGCATAGACACTGGAGCATCTGGGCACATGCAGTCAGGGGCCAGACAATACATTTTGATGATGCAGGTAATGAGAAGTCAGCCTTGTGATCCTCCACATGGTCTGCTGCTTTGTAAGTCCAGCTGTGAGGCTGGACTGACGGTCTCCCTTGCAGGGGCGGCCTGCCCAGCCTGCTGTACTTGGGCCCTTGCTGGTTGGACACATCCTTGCAGCTCCGAGCCTGGGTTCCCATGGCCCCCACCTGCGCTTGCCTCTGAGCCACAGGTCCCCGACTTGGTGTTACGTCCTAACAGTATATAAAAAGGAGTCAAGATTCAGAAAGTGCTTTGTAAACTTTGTAAGACTATACAGATCTAGTTAATAATATAATAATCATAGTGTTAATATTATTCTGTGAATCACTCATTCCTGGGAGGAGTATAAAATGCTCCCCACAAGCTGGATGGTTTGCCTTGAATAATAAAATTTGGGCTTTCTCAGTCACCCAGGAAGCTGGCTCTTGGTGCAGTTGAAGATGGCATGAGATAATGAAATGTGGAACAGGGTGGTTGGGCGATGTTCTTTTTCAGCTTGTGGTGTCCACATAAAGTGTGTGAATTAGGAGAACTGAAATGTGTCGATTCATCTTCATAAGGATTCTTGCAAATAAGGATAAAGGCTGCATACCAGCTGAATTGCAGAATATTTTATGTGATACAATATTCTGGGCCAGGTGACGTGGATCACACCTGTAATCCCAGCACTTCGGGAGGCTGAGGTGGAAGGATCACTTGCGCCCAGGATTTCAAGGCTGCAGTGAGCTGTGATTGTGCCACTGCACTCCAGTCTGAAGACAGTGAGATCCTGTCTCTTTAAAAAGTAATAATAAGGCCGAGCACGGTGGCTCACGCCTGTAATCCCAGCACTTTGGGAGGCCAAGGCGGGCGGATCACCTGAGGTCAGGAGTTCAAGACCAATCTGACCATTGTGGAGAAACCCTGTCTCTAGTAAAAAATACAATATTAGCCGGGCGTGGTGGCAGAGGCCTCTTTGTAAGCATCAGCTAATAAGTTAGCAAGACGCCATGTGTTACACCAGGCCCAGGCATGACTACACGGGGGCAGCCATCTACAGTTGGTGGGTGGAACAGGTGGGGGAGTCATAGGCACCAGGTAGCCCTTGGACACAGCCCCCCACCTGCTGTGGTTTCTCCAGAGGCTGCCCTGCCCTGGGTTTGGTTTTGTTTTGGAGGCCATGCAGCATCTGAGGCCTCCTGCGTCCTTGGCATCTCCTAAGAGGGTCCCAGCGTGTGTTTGTTACATGTTTTTCTTCTTTCCTTCAGAATATTGACATTACAAACTTCAGCAGCAGCTGGAACGATGGGCTGGCTTTCTGTGCCCTTCTGCATACGTATCTGCCCGCCCACATTCCATATCAAGAACTGAACAGCCAGGATAAGGTAGGCCACAGGGGACTAGCTCCTGGCATCCGCCTCATAGGTTTGGAGGGCTGAGAACCAAGGGCAGTGCCTGCCATCAGCAGGTCACATACCATAGTGCTAGCTTGCGATTGCCTTGTGCTAGCTGGGTCTTATTCTGGGATCAAGTCATTCATGCTGAGCCCACCAGTCCGTGACTCACCTTATGTTAGTATTTGGTTGGTTCAGAATTCCCCCAGTGATACCATTATCGGTGGGAGCAGCCAGTCCTTCCTGAGTGACTACATTTAGGAGGAAGAGCTTCACCAGGAGGGGGCCAAGAAGCCCCCTGAAAGCAAGAGTAGTCAGGCAGTGCTGACCAGGCCAGGCCAGCCTCCTGCCACCTTTGGGAGGGCTATCACTCCATGGCCCATTCTATACTGTGGGCCTTAGAACTGTAAGAAACACCAACCCTGTGCACTCCCAGGGCATGGTTTGATAGGTTCCATCCAGAGAGCTCCTTGGGGACAGGGTCAGGGAAGAAGCCCTGCCCAGATGGCCGCTGGAGAGGATCTAGGCCCGCAGCCCCCATCCCAGTCCTCTGCTTCCCCATGTCAGCCCCCTGCCCTACAGACAACCCTTGAAGACCCCTGTGGGGGAAGCTCATTTGATGAGCATTCCTAACTAGCTTTTGGGGGTATGTGTTCAGGTGTTGTGGCGTTGGTGCGTCAGAAGTGGGATTCTTCAGGAGTGAGGAAGGAGCAGGTGTTGGTGGAAGAGAGGGGGGTGGCCAGGGCCTAGTGCAGGGTACTTGGTGCAGACACAGGAGCTCAGGCTCCCAAGCATAGGTTTGTTGTGGCACCAGGTGGAGGTGGGTGTCGTCCTTCAGATGCATCTTTTCCAGGTAGTTGTGGAGACCATGTGACCTTTCTCCGTGCATTGTTCATGGACACTGCAGTGACATGGTTTCTTTTACAGAGAAGGAACTTCATGCTGGCTTTCCAGGCAGCTGAAAGTGTTGGCATCAAATCCACACTGGTGAGCCCTTGTCCCCGAGTCACCAGCAGGGCCCTCCTTCTGCTTAGGAAGAGTTCAGTCCTTTTTAAGCTGAATCCTCGTGGGCGTGGGGTGGGGTGGCTGCCTGGTAAGAGTTGGCTACGGGGTGATCTGGGGCCAAGGGAGGGTCCCATCAAGGGTAGGTACAGATGTGGGATCATGCGTCCTGGCCCCCTGCACTTTAGCTCACGTGAAGCACCCTGAGGATGCCCCCTGAAAGGGTGGGAGGCCTGAGACTGCAGGCCCAGCCAACCTTACCTGGGGAGGCTCCTCACAGTCATCTCTTTCATAAGGGAATCCTCAGGTCAGGAGGAAAATGTCGCTGTCAAAAATACCATGCCAGCAGGTCCATTTGCCTTGTCTGTCTAGAAGGAGAGGGCAAGGCAGCTCCCAGACAAGGCAGGCGACTTTAGAGGCTGGATAAGAGGCTCCTGCACTTCCTTGCTAGGGCGTGGGGAGAGACATGTAGAAACCCAGCGTGTTCTCAGGCTCTTCAGGCCTCTCACACTTCTACCTTGCTGAACCTGACTTTCTGGGAGAAAAAGGGTGTCCAAATCCAAAGCCAAGCTTCTACACCCAGAGACACTTTTATTAAGTAAACTGAGTGCTACAGCATTGCATGAGACACACCATCAGGAGATTTTCAAAAAGGGCGGAGTACCCACAGGCCCAGCCAAGCTTCAAACAGTCCTATATGTGGGGCCCCCCAGGGCCACCTCCCCATCTCCGGTGCCCCCACCCTAACTTGTAGCAAGTGGAGGTGCCGTGAGGAAGTGTTCCAACCATGTTCACTCATTAGCGTGTTCATGCCACAGGTACATTTGCATTTCTAGAAATGTGCTTTTTTTAGGGTGGCCTCTGTTCAACTGTACAGGGAAAAAAATAAGTTAAATATTTCCCCATTCCTGGATATTTTACAACTCATGTGTAAACTTCCAATATTTTTTAAAAGTGGGCCTTTTTCCCCACCCTAAAAGGCTTCTATAGTCAAGATTCTTGCATTGAACAGACGGGTTTTCTGTTTTCTGCACCAAGTCACCAAGGGTGCCCTCCTGATCCTGCGTGCTCAGCCGCACGTCCTTTGTTCCTCACCCACGGGAAAGGGAAGGATCTCTCAGGCCAGCCCCTTGGGACACTCCCCGAGCCTTCAGCAGCGGCAGTGTATCACTTTTTGAGGCCTTCTTTCGCATGTTAAAGGCTGTGAGACACTGGAGTGGGGTAGGGGTGGGTCCACAGTTTCCCAAGTTTATTTTCCTAAAACATCAGTTGACTGGTCACAGGCCACTTGGCTCTCTGCAGAGCACAGTTACAGAGCAGCGTCTTGGATGATTTCAGACTGTTGCCCATGGTGAAGGCCATCAGAGTGTTGGTTCTAGAAGCTCTCGACACAAGAGAAATTCTTCTAGGCCAGTGCCTGGGGCTGAGAAGGGCTCTCAAAAGGGCACCCCAAGGAATTGTTTAAGAAGAGAGGCAGATGGGGGAGGAGGGAGGAAGTTCCCCCGCCCCGCCATACTGGATGAAACCCTTTCAGTCCTGCAGAGCCATGGCAGGGAGCAGGGAGCCACCTTGTTTGTGGCTCTGGGGCAGAGGTGGGTGGCCTGGGGATGATGCCGATGCCCAGGGAGGAAGTGTTCTTGGCCAGGCTTTTGAAACGTGTAATTAGGCCCAGAAAATATTTCAGGGCCCCATCCAACCCCAAGAGCCCATGTTGCTGTGGCAGAGCCCAAGGGACAGCCTGGAGGTGACCTGCAGTTCTAACCAAGCCTCTTCCTTGTCTGTCAGGACATTAATGAAATGGTGCGGACCGAACGGCCCGATTGGCAGAACGTGATGCTGTACGTGACGGCAATCTACAAGTACTTTGAAACCTGAGCATGCCGGGAGGAGCTGCCCCAACAGCGGGGGGGACCCTCCACAGTGACCAAGCGACACCAACGCCATTAGCTACACACCCCTGTCAAGCTTCCAGCAACTCTGGGCTGCCCCACAGCGTGTGAGCCTCCAGCTCGGGGCTTCCGTATTGGCAGAACTCAGCCGTGTGGCCCACAGCTCCCACTGGGGTCCCTCCCACATGACCCATCCATTCAGGTCATGTGGGCTCAGCACACATCCCACAGGCCAGTGGCTGCCGGAGTTTTCCTTCTGAAGAGAATATTGAACTACACTAGTGCTCCAGGGCACCAAACAAAAAGGGCTGATGCACAGCTCAACTTGGGAAAGGGGATTCAGTTCTGTGGGAAACTCACTGGGGTTGATGAAGGCTCAGTCGTGGCACTTCCTGACGGTTGGCCAGGGTAGGTTCCACACTGGTGAGAACCCAGAAGGAAAGTCAGCCAGCGTCTGGTGTTTCCCAGTGCCCTGGACCCTTCATGATCCTAGTTTGGAAGAGCTTGTTACCACAGATGTGGGTCAGCGGCCCCACACCTGACAGGGCTGTCCCGGCCAACATCATCCAGGCGCTTCCGGCATGAACTAGGAGAGCATCTAGAGGGTGCGGCGCAGGCACTCCAGGGCTGGGGGTGCTGCCACTGCGTCCCCACAGCTGGGCTTTCTGACAGGAGGCAGTTGCAGGGCCCCCTTGCCTGGGCTCTGCCACCTGTCTTCCAGCCTGGACAGGGTTTGGAATCCCAGCTCTGGCTTTAGATTTCTTCATCATAAGGAGTTTTTCCAGTTAAGATTTTTGTTTTGTTATGAGCAATATTGGAAAAAGTTGCTTCTGTTCTGTTAGTACCAAAGTTACATATATAAGCATAGAAATGTAAACACAAGATCTGTACATTAGCATGGTGAGAGCAAGGAATGAAGCAGGAAAGAGGAGAAAAGTAAAAAACTTTAGGGAACCCAGGCAGTGTCATTACAGCCACTGAGTCACTTCATCCTCCTAGGCCAGAGTTGAAGAAAGTGCCTTAACTCTTCTTGTGAGGGTAGCCGCTGCCCTCCATGGCCAAGGCGGGACCTCGTTGAGGGCTCGGTGGTTGAGTTGTCTCCCACCACCGTGCCCACCCTCCCCAGGTATGGGGTCCATGCCCCCCACACCCGCCTTCCCCAGGTACTGGGTTCCTGCTGTTTGAACCAAAGCCTTATTTAAAGGTGGTCACTGGAGATGCTTTCAGGCTGGGACTCAACAGCTCTTTCTGGGAATAGGGATCTCTTGTGTGCCTAACGCGGTAACTATTGGTTTGAACAATGTCCAGACAAGACCTGTAGCTTCGAGAATACAACCGTGTTTTGTCATCTGCAGAGCACCACAAGGAAGACCACCAGTGGAAGCGGGGTCACTGCCCCACAGACTGGATGCAACGAGGGGCTCCCAGGAGGCCCAGTCAGCCCAATCGTGGGCTGAGGGGTGTGCATTCAAGCATGATGTTGTAGACTAGAAGTTTAACATGTCTGCGTAGCCTAGAAGAGTGTGATTATGAAGAAAGGGGCAGTGTGTGTGGGTACAGCTGCCCGTACACCGACATCAGATGGCCAGGAGCTGCCCATCAGCCCTGTCCACATGTCAGCCTGGGAGCTCAGGCTGCTGCCGCTGGCTGGACACCCTTTGGTGAAATGCCTGTTTTCAGCTAAGAAAGGAGAAGCCAGGCAAGCAAAGTCACACCACAGAGCATACCAGAGACCCCCTGCAGACACCTGGCCCAGTCCCCTTGTCTGAGTTGTGTTCTTGTTGCTGTTGCTCTGTTGACGGCCAGCTCTGCTGTCGGCGTGAGTGACTGATGTTCGTATGAGAATTATTGTTTTTAATTTTCTCTCCACTTAGGCGTCCTCAGTTCCCACTTGTGCTGTCATTTGCCTTCACAGAGCGGGTCCACCTGTCCGGATCCAGGTGTCTGGTCATGGTTTAGTTTATTTATTGTGTCCTTGGGGGCTGCTTTTCCCTGAGAATGAGGGGATTTCCCCAGGTCTGCAGTTCCCAAGTTGATCCCTTGCTGGCCATGTGAGCACAGCCCTGGTGCCTCATGGGATGGGGGGCTGGGGGTTCCTGGGATCCTCTGGAGAAAGGTGGCCATGGATGGATGGGCTATATCTGTGTTTTCCCTCTGGGAGTCTCCTGGGTCCAGGATCAGGCCTTGGGGTCAGCAACAGGGAAAGAGGATGGACACAGGGAGGGCCTGGCCTGCCTGTCTGGAGGCTTTGCTTAGGCCCCTCCCTGGGGAAGGTTTGCATGCAGATCTTCAGGTGAGGGTGCCTTTTGCCTTGTCTAATAGGATCCTTACAACACTGGGCTTCAACAGTTACTATAGATGGTCACACATGTTTAAAGTGACATTTGGAGATGCTCTCAGTCCTACGGCACCTGGCATGAAGCCTCCAGGAAGCCAGTTTGCCTCTTCTCCTTCAAGCACAAGCTTTACTGCAAAAGGGCCAGTCGCGTTTCTATTTCTCTTGATCCTAGGCTTCTGCTGACTGACGATACTTTTAAATGTTGTTCTAGTAAGTATTCTTGAATGTATTAAAGTGGCTGAAAGAACAAGCTTGGGCTTTTCTGGCTTGCCCTTCACTCCCTGCTGTCCCTCTGACATTGAATAAACCAGAACCCAGCTGCCTCCTGGAACTGGCTCAGAGGCACCTCTGAGCCAGCCTATGGCCCCACCCCAAGGCGTACTTCCTCTCATGGGAAGATCCTGACCGGGAGTCCAGGGTAGCCTCCCCTGGGCCATAGTACATCACCATGTGGCTCAGGGCTGTGGGGTGGTGAGCCTTATAACCCCTGGGGTTCTGTGACAGATGCCAAGACCCCAGAGACTGTGGCAGAGCTGTCCCCAGGAGAGTGGAAGCCCCCTACATAGCCCAGACACATGCCTTCCCCGGGGACAAGGGAGTGTGTCTGGAAGGGTTTCGTTTTTAGGCATGTATCATCTTGGAAATAATTGTCAGGATGTATAAAATAGAGAAGAAAACAATTATATTACCCAGAGGCAACCAGATACACCTTTTTTCCTATGCATTGTTTTTTTGGTTTTTTGAGATAGGGTCAATCATGGTTCACCACAGCCTTGACTTTAGGGGCTCAAGCAATCCTCCTGCCTCAGCCTCCTGAGTAGCTGGGACCACAGGTGTGTGCCACCATCTCCAGCAATTTTTTTTTCTTTTTTCTTTTTTTTTTGGAGTTGGAGTTTCGCTCTTGTTGCCCAGGGTGGAGTGAAATGGTGAAATCTTAGCTCACCACAGTTTCTGCCTCCCAGTTTCAAGTTACTCTCCTGCCTCAGCCTCCCGAGTAGCTGAGATTACAGGTATGTGCCACCACGCCTGGCTAATTCTGTATTTATAGTAGGATGGGGTTTCTCCGTTTTGGTCAGGCTGGTTTTGAATTCCTGACCTCAGGTTATCCGCTCATCTCAGGCTCCCAAAGTGCTGGGATTACAGGCGTGAGCCACCATGCCCTATTTTTTTCTTCTTTATTTTTTGTGGAGATAGCCTTTCACCATGTTGCCCAAGCTGGTCTTCAAGCAGTCCTCCCCCGTCGGCCTCCCAGAGCCTTGGGATTACAGGTGTGAAGCCATTACGGTGATTGTGAATGCACTGAGCGTGGCCTGGAGAACACACTACCTTGCCCAGGTCACATGCAAAAGGGCCCGTGGCAGTGCTGTCTCCTGCACACTAGGGCCTGTGGTGAGCGCTCTTCCCAGGCAGAGACTCCCCGGGGTTAGGGGCCCAGCAACTGCCTTGCCCCCAAGTAATCCTGGAGTTGAGCTGTGACCTGCAGGTGCTCAGGCACCTAGGGTTGGGCAGCAGGTGTGGAAGGACAGACAAGACCGGGCTTGGACTCAGTTCCTCCCTGCGCAGTAGCCCCTGCGCTGTGTCCTCTGCCATGTAGAGGGGGTTCTGCCCAAGTGGCCAGTGAGTGTCCATGGAGCCTGCAGGGCTGGCCCGGTGTGCAGCGGCCTCCACACACTAGCAGGGGTCCGCCCTGCCTACCAGCGCACCTAAACCTCATCCGGGCGGCACAGGCCCCTCAGCCACTGCCCCCAAGTGGGGCGGTCACTCCTAGACCCTCTGTCCCTCCCGCCTGTGGTGCAGCTGCCTTATGCTGACTAGGGTGGCCCTGAGGGCATCCTTTTGTAGCTGAGTTACTGACCTGCTGGGGGCCTGTGGGCGTCGTCCACGATGCAGCTCCCCTCGTCCACAGTGCAGCTCCCCTCAGTGTGGAGCTGGCTTTGCCGCTCCCCAGGGCAGCACCTCTGGGGAGAGCATCATTTCTACCTTGACTCAGAGAAAGTTCCAGAATCTCTGAGGGGCGGCTAAATGGGTGGACGGGGGAAGCTGGGAGATTCCAGGGAGAGAGGAGAGATCCCAGAAGGATCCCCCACACCCCTCCAGTACCCTCAAGGGGCTGCGGTCCTGGGCCTAGGTGCCATGCCCTGCCCCAGCAGCCCTGCCTGGCCAGCTCTGTGGCCACAGACCCCCAGGGCCGGCACTTCCTGCAGCCTTGGGGTAGCCTGGCATCTATTTTAGGTTGTCTCTTAGTTGAGGAACTGGGGCAGACAGAACCGATCTCAACATGCTGGCAGCCACTGCCCTGTATGTCGGATGTCGGGTGGGTGAGGACAGACTCCTGGGTTGCTGAGATTCAGGGCTCAATTCCGGCAAGAGCTCTGACCCCAATAGGTCTGGACTTTACTGGGCTTCTACAGGAGGCTGGGCTGGGCACAGGAGAGGACTCCACCTTCCCGGCCTGACCGGCCCCTCAGGCTGGGAGTGCGCCAGGGAGCAGCATGCTGTCAGGCAGTGGGAGGGGTGTGGACAGACTGGCCATAGCCAAAGCAGGTGCTGAAAGAGCTGGTCTTGGTCTCCACACTCTCGTGTGTGAGAAGAGAGTGGCAGAGGGTCTGCAGTCTTGGGATCTGAGTTCTGGAAGGCAGATAAGGGCCCCGGCAGGCACCCACCAGACAGGAAGCACATGTGCCCCGAGGGGAAGGACAGGCCCTCACAGCGCCTGTTGCACCGGAGGCTTCTGCCAGGATGAGCACCGAGGAGTCGGGACACATGGGTTCTCCCCAGGTCAGCCACCAGCACTTGGGATGTGCTGGGCTGTTTCCACCTCTGCAAAGTGGGCCCCCCCCACCCCACGCCCTCCTATCAGGCACCCTCTCTGACCTGGGGTGCAGAGGCCTGGTGGGTCACCGGGCTGAGGGCACAGGAAGAGTGGGCAGGTGGGGTAGAGCCATCGGGGTGATGAGTGGCCAGCCCCAGTGTGAGGGGCTGCAGAGGACTGTCTGCCCACCCTGGGGCCAGGGTTCCACTCCCCTCGGGGCCTGCTTCCCTATCTACACCGATCATTCCCAAGGCCGGGTTGCTACCCAGTTGCTGTTTGTCCTGACACCCAGAAGCAGATACTGGGTGGGGTGAACATCTTGAGTGGGTGGGGGGTGAATGGGAGGAGGAGGCTGCCCCCTGAGGCTACAGTGGTGGCCAGTGACTCAGAGATCACTTTCTCCACATGACTCTTCTGCCTTTGCAGGACCTCTGTTAGGATAAACTGGAGCCCTGTGAGGTCCCTGACGCATTGGAGAAGTTGGGGAGCACCCGGGGTGACCCAGTCAGTTTCCAGGGACCCTTCCCAGTGCTCACCGGCTGCTTGTCCTGGGCCGGGCATGTCTTGCTCCTGATGCAGCTCAGCTGGCCCCAGAGCAAACAATGAGGGCCAGAGGCCACCAGGTGCATCCTGGGCAGGAACAAAGGGCCGGAATCCTGGAACAGGGGAGGTTCAGCTGGTCCTGCCGCCTGGCCTGAGGAGCCTGGGCCTTGATGGAAGGAAGGGTGGGCGTCCACAGTCTTTTCAAAGCCTGCCTGGGGCTGGGCAGGGAAACCAAGACCCAGAGCCAGAAGCCGGGGCCTCCCTGTGTCTACCAAGGGGCAGCGGTTGCACTCGGCTCTGCCCCTCACCCTTGCTGCTCCCTTGGGCCTCGGGTGGGGTGGCGGCCCAGGCACCTTCACAAGAACCTCCCCTCACCCCACAGCCTTGATATCGGAGGACAGCACTCGGCTGAGGTGGGCATGGGGCTGGCGAGAGGACAGCAAGGCCAAGACTGAGGAGGTGTCCTTAAGGTGCACGGTGCTGAGAACATGAGCCCCTCTGTGGAGAAGGCAGGCCGGCCCATGGGGCAGGCAGTTTGGGAACAGCCCTCCCGGGTGCGGCTCCCCACCCCTGAGCTGAACAGCCTGGCTGGTGCCCAGCCTCTGGGCAATGGCATCGCTGGAGACCTGGGCCAAGGCACCTGACAGATGACACAGGACCGTGGGGCTCTCTGTCTCTGAAGGGCCAGGGAGGAGCCAGTAGGGGAAGGGTGGGGTCCTGGCATGAGCCTGCCCCTCACAGCCTCCTTGGCGCTGGCTCCCGGGGTAGCCCTGGGGACTGTGGAGGTGGTTCTGGGGCTGGAACCACTCCAGGCCCTGCCTGACCACCTCCGGCCTCAGGACACAGCTCCACCGGCACCAGTGCTGAGGCATGGAACCGCCCCTTGAGCCCTAGAGGTGAATGTTAGGGGCTTCGGCACTGTGACCCTGAGGACCAGCTTTGGAACAAAGCCATTTGCTCCCTGCATGAGAACGTTGGGGCCGCACCCCTCCTGCTGTGGGACTGGAGTGCACATGGCCAGACCATGCATGGGAATGACCACGCAGGAAAGGTGCAAGCCCCATGATGGGAATGGGAGAGGAGTCTTCAGGGTCCCCACTGGGGGACAAGAGAGATCCCAGAATTGGCTGAGGGCTGGTTTCTGCCTCGTGAGCCTCCGGGGGCCCCTCAGGAAGACTCAGAATGCTCCGTGCATGTTTGCTGGGTGAGGGTTTGAATGAATCAGCGTCCAGCAGGTGTGGGCAGGAGGGGTTTGTCCCTGCTACGGGAGAGATTTTACCTCATGGGGATCCCCAGAAGCAAGGATGGGGAGCCAAGGATGGCAGAAGGGGTGGGCCCCGTGGCCAGCATCATCCCTCACCCCTGCTTCATGGTCTGGCTTAATAACTCCGTGGGGCAGGGGGCCCCATGAAAAGACATTCATTTTACCAGTGAGGATATGGGTCCTGGAAGGTCTAGGAAAGCCCCAGCCTCTGGTCCCAAGGCGGTGTCCCCACCCAGAGGGGGAGCTCCTCCACTAGGGAAAGCCAGGGCCATGGGAGAATGAGGGCAGGCGAGCTCCTTTGAATAGAGGGTCAGCAAAGGCCAGGATGAGAGAAGAGGGGGCACCAGGGCCCTGGAGAGACCTGGGGACAGCGCCCTGAGAGTCTCATGTGGGCCTCGCCCCTCGGAGTTTAATTCAAGCTGTCTGGGTCCTCACACGTTCCAGGCTTTTCTCCGCCTTGCAAGGGCCCCACTGGACTTTAGGGAACGACAGAAGCAGGAGAGCTGGACTAGCTGAATGAGAAAGGGGCTCGGGCTTTGAACCAGGTATAAGCCAGGGAGGCAGCTGGATGATCAAGGCTGTCTGGGCAGGCAATGGTCACTGCCGTGGGCCCCATGCTCCTCCCAGCACACTGGCCAGGTGCCTGTGCAACCACTGCCCGCCCACCCTCTCCTCCCTGTGGTGAGTGGTGGCTGCTGTGAAAGAGGTCGTGCCCCCATTCTGGCCTCAGCCTTAGGGGCCAGCCTGGCCCTGGGCAAGCCCCTCTACCCTGGGCCTCTAGCCACTACCCCACCAGTCCCCAGAGGTTCTAGAATTCCGAGAGTTCCCAAAAGCCTTTGGCCTCCAACACCCCAGCTGTCTGACGTAGCCTGT
This sequence comes from Cacajao melanocephalus, assembly GCA_963573385.1. NCBI lineage: Eukaryota > Metazoa > Chordata > Mammalia > Primates > Pitheciidae > Cacajao > Cacajao melanocephalus. The sequence continues at coordinate 31,063 of CAUYLG010006627.1, read as the reverse complement.
CTTATCATGAACAAAATTGGGATTAGTCCACATCCCTGCAGAAGCGAGGGTAGAAGGCGGGTCCCCTTGCATAGTCTAGAAGGCTGGACTTGAGGTTGTTCCCAATTGGAAGCCTCCAGAAAACAGGCGAGTAGGGGGTGAGGGTGGGAGGGGGCAGGGGTGGGAATTCCCAGCCTCAGGCTCTAAAATTCCCAGTTAGTCTGTGGTGCATACAGGACTCCCTGCCTCCTTGTTCAGGGAAGTGGGGAAGGATCAGGGCCACACGGAGCTGGAACAAGAGGGTCTCTGGCCCAGAGTCTGGGATGGGGAGAGGCAAAGGGGACATTGGAAATTGGGGACATATATCTGAACTGAGATACCAGCCCCCGGCCAGGCTCAGGAAGGGCAGGGCTAATGCGGGGAGCTGAACAAGGGCCAGGCAGGGCCTTTATCCCTCAGGACCTGGGGAGCCATGGAAAGATTGGAAGGGGAGCAGGTGGGCACAGCTGGACACTGGAGAAGGGGTGACACGGGGGCACAGATCCAGCCCAGCTCTGATAAGGAACAGCAGAGTTCCACAGGACTGGGGCAGCAGAGGTGGCAGTAGGGACTTCTTAGAAAAGAGGGAGGCTGGGGGCCGTGGCTCAAGCCTGTATTCCCAGAACTTTGGGAAGCCGAGGCGGGTGGATCACCTGAGGTCAGGAGTTTGAGACCAGCCTGACCAACATGGTGAAACCCTATCTCTACTAAAGATACAAAAATTAGCCGGGTGTAGTGGCACGTGCCTGTAATCCCAGCTACTCCGAAGGCTGAGGCAGAAGAATCGCTTGAACCAGGGAAGCAGAGGTTGCAGTGAGCTGAGATCGTGCCACTGAACTCCAGCCTGGGCAACAGAGCAAGAGTCCGTCTCAAAAAAAAAAAAAAGAAAGAAAAATGGGAGTGTGGGGGTGGGGCCCAGAGCGCTCCGAGGGGCGGGGAAGGGGACTCCCAGGCCCCAGGTCTCTTGGAAGGGAGGGGGTGTGGCGCTGAGGAGGCGGCAGGACGGATGCAAGGCCGGGAAGAGCGCGCTGGGGGGCTGAGGGCGGGGGATGCGGCGCGGTCCAGGCCCGCGGCGGCCTCGTCCTGCCAGGGACACCTGCGGGCTCGTCCTACCAGGAACACCTGCGGGCCTCGCGGTCCGACGCCTCCGGTCCCGCGCCGGCCTCGGTTTCCCCGTGCAGCGGGGCGGGGCGGGGGCAGCGCGGGTCTCAAAGCTGCCTGCAGGGGGCGCCCGTGAGCAGCGCGGCCGGAGCCGGAGCCCAAGCGGCCGCCGAGACAGCGGGAGCCGGCGCGCGAGCCGCAGGTCAGCCGGGGTGCCGGGTCTGGGGTGCGGGGTACTGGGTGCCGGGTCCGGGGTGCGGGGTGCTGGGTGCCGGGGGTCCGGGGCTGGCGGCCGGGCGGCGTGGGGCCGTCGGGGCTGCGGGGCCAGGAGGGCTGGGAGGCTGGGGTTCCCTCCCCTGAGGGTTCCTTTCCCGCCGCCCCGAGACCAGTTCCCCGGCGCGGGTCCGAGTCCTGCCCCGCGGCGGCGCCGGCACGGCCTGTGCAGGGCCAGGCACACTCGCGTCCCGGGCGCAGTCCCGGCGCCGCGTGCGGACCCTCCGAGCCGCCCCAAACTGCACCGGAAGGCGCGCGGGGTAGGCGGGGAGGGAAGGCAAGTGCGGCGGCCGGCGCGGCGCGGGGCGCGGAACGGCAGGTGGCGGGCGGGGAGCGTCCGTCCGTCCGTCCGCCCGTCCAGGCGCCACGGACCGGCCCCGCGCGCTCGCGTGAACCTTCCGGGAGCTCCTCCAGCGGGGATGGGCTGGGGGCGCAGCGGCGCGTCCTGAGGGCGGGCGGGCCGGACCCCGGGGCGAGGGAGGATCCCCAGGTGGAGGGGCCGGGCCGAGGCCGGTTCCCCGGGGAAGGTGCGGCGCGGGCAGAGGCACCCGAGCGCCGGGCGAGCCGAGGAAGGGGTAGTCTGGAACGCTAGGCCGAGCGCGGGCGCGTCCCGTGGACAGTGGTGGCGGGAACTGGGTTTGGGGGACGGGCGGGGGTGGGTGCGTGCCTCGGACTGGCCCTGGCCGTCTGCATGGCTGCCCCGAGCCGAGGTAGGAATGGCGGGAATGGTGGCGGCTCTCGAGGGATTTGGCGCAAGGCGGCCCGAGGGCTCGAGGAGGAGGCCGTGGGCCGGCAGAGCTGAGATCCGTGTTTAGTTGCCCCGACTGTACCGTGGGAGGAAGAGGAAGGCCCAAGGCTGGGTCCTGGGCTTGGGGCGTCGGGGCCGGCAGAGAAGAGCAGGTTCGTGGCCCTCAGGGAGGGTGGGCCGCAGCTCGAGCCAGCTCCGTCCCCATCCTGAGGCAGCACCTCCTCTCCTGGGCTCTGCCCCCCGCAGGGCCCTCTCCCCTCCTGCGGGGCGCTCAGGCCGCCTCCACTCCACTCGGGCTCCCCCGGACTCCCCGGCGGGGCACCCGGCCAATACTCCATGCCTGCATCAGGGTTGCCCCAGGGTGCCCCGGCCCCGGGGACCATGGCGGAGAGCTCTGTGGAGCACCGCGGGCCAGGGAGGCTGTGGCGGGGTGGGGGCTTCCTCACTGGCCCTGCTTTGGCCGCTGCCGGAGGCCTTGGGTGGGGCTGGGAAGAGTGGGCCCTGTGGGCAGTCCCCGCTCCGACCCGACCCGGCAGATCCACGCCAGTCCACAGCCACGGTGTCGGTCCCTCCTTGTCCTGCCCTTGCTTTTTGGGGTCTCCCAGGCTCCCCCCAGTCCTAGTGTTTTCTCAGGCAAAAACCAGCCACTGCTTCCCCATCTGTGTCCCCTGTCTCCTCAGTGCTGACCGGGCTCTGGGCTGCGCTGTGAGCTTCCCTGTTGGTTGCCTCGAGGAGGCTGGGGGCAGCCCGGACACCTCTGGCGGGAGGCGGGCGTTTGGCCAGGCTGACCTGGCTGCCCTTGGAGCTGTGAACTGCAGGTCCCCAAATATAGCGGCGTCCTACCTCCAGGAGTCCACAGTGGACGAGGGCAATGGCAATGACTGCCTCGTGGGCAACCCGATGGGCTGGAGATTTCTTTCAGTGCCCTCATCTGGGTTCTGGTCTTGTCTCCCCGACTCACTCCCTAGACAGGTCGCAACCCCCCCACCCTTCCCGGGGAATCCGATATCTCATCTGTAGAACAAGGATGATCTTAGCAATGCTTAATATGGAAAGGCTTTGGCTTGGGGGCGAGCAGGGGAAGGTTTAGGGCAGACCAGAGGGCTGGTTAGGGGTGTGTGCTGGAGCTGGGGAACCAGGGAGGGAGGGTGTTACCCTTGAGGGTCAGCGGACACCACAGGGATTGCTGTTGGCAGAGGGACATGTGAACAGTGGTTGGCTTGGGAGCAAGCGTGTGGCTTGAGGGCATCAGTCCTGCCAAGTCCAGGTGGGGGCCTGGGCAGTGCCTGCCATGTGGGACCACAGCCCCTGGTGGTGCTATGGTGCTCAGCTGTGTCTTGACACCCCAAAGAAGGTCTTGGTACCCTCTCACCAACCTAATTCCTGAACCACCTGACCCCAAATGAACTAGAATTGCCATCTCAACCGTTTTTGCAGGTTCTGTCTTGTCTGGTGCAGTGCAGACTGGGCCCTGAGCACACAGGAGAGCAGAGGAAGGACGGGCGGACAGACAGATGGATAGATGAAGGTGGGAAGCACAGGCTGAGGGGATTTAGGGCATGTGTGGTGGGGAGGCTGCGGAGACAGCACAGGCAGGAGCTAAGCTGGTGAAAGGGAGGGTTCTAGCCCCCAGGGGAAGGGTCTGGGCCACTGACAGGAGGGGCTTGGCCTGAGGGCCTTGGTCCGAGGAGGTGGGTGGTCCAGAGGTTGCAGGGAGCAGAGGGTCTGAGATGGGGAAGGAAATGGAGCTGGGGTGCAGAGAGGAGCCCCCACACAACTGCCCACCTCCTGCACAGGGTCTGGGGCTCTGGGTGGTGGGAAGGGGCAGTTCCATGGCAGAGAGGGAGGCCGGCTCCTGCAGCCAGGACGCTGTGGATCCCACCAGGGACTGGGGAGGATCAGGTGGAGGGAGAAGCAGGAGAGCAGCTGCCCCTCGGCCCAGCATGGGGGGCGGTGGGAGGCCTGGGAAAGCAGGACCCTGGCCTCGAGCCTCCGCAGGCATTTTCTCTGCTAGAATCTTGTCACCTCTCCCCCTTCACCTCCTTCTCCAAATCCCACCCAGATGCCCCTTCTCTGAATAGCCATGAGGATTCTCTTGGGCCCCACCCCTCCTGCAGGGCAGGCCTGTTCCAGGAGTCACCAGATAGGGGCGGCTGCTGCCCTTCTGTGCCCTACCCCTCGGATGGGCTGCTGCAGCCCGGGTCTTTGTCATCGGCCGTCACCTGGCGGAGAGGCTGCCAGAGTTGGCCAAGCAGAGGGAGGCCAGTAGTGTCACTTGGTGCCTCCTCTGGCGTCTGGGCAGGAGACTTCTCCCCAGAGGCCCCAGGCTGGTATCTGTCTGCCCCTGTGTCACAGGGGGACTCACCTCTGGCCCCTCAGTGGGCTCTGCAAACCCTGAGCCAGTCTTGGGGAGGCTGTGCAGTGGGGAAGCAGCAGTGGCCGGGCTCTGCTAAGTCACCCTGCCCTCCCATCAGCCTCGGGGCTACCTTGTCACACCTGCCCAGGGACCCACCAGCCCGTCCTCACCCCTCCCACCCTCAGTGTAGTCACTCTGGGGCTTCCTGAGGCCCTGCACCCAGCACCGCCCCTTCAAGCCTCCCGAAGGGTCCCGCCCAGGCCTACTAGGCTCTGTGTCCTCGGGGCCACCTAGAAACACTCCCTTGTCCCCCACTTCAGCGGCATAGTACCTGTCGCCCACCATCTGAGGGAGGTGCAGGTGCTGATCCTTCACGTGACCTGATGTGCCTCACCGCAGCCTGTGTACACGTGAGCAGCCTTGTGCAGAGGGGAAGCTCTGCCTGGGTCTCGGGGACTGTGACATGGAGCAGGAGCCGCCCCCAGCCAGGCTGCTTTCAGCACAGCGTGGGCCCCCAGCACCTTCATGCGGGGTGCGGCCCCTCGGAGGAGGGCTGTCAGGTGAAGCATCCTGTGAGGGGGTGAGTGGCCTCCAGGTGGGGAGGGGTGGGGCTGTGACCTCCCTGGCCCCTGGCCTGGACACACGGGGGTGTGGGGAGCAGGAGCTGTGGCCCCCAGTGCTGGCCCTGGGGCTGTAATGTGGGGGCTGCTCTGTGAGGCGGGCTCAGGGCCTTAGCCTCCAGCTGCAGGGAGCTCGGTGTCGGCCCCATCTTGCCCACATCCTGCCACCAAGAGCAGAGAGCTGCGGCCGCACCCGGGTTGTGGGGGAGGGGCGCCAGGCATCTGTCTGGGTCCTGGGCCCAGCCTGCACCCAGCACCTGAAGTGGGGGCCACCGGGCAGCCCTGGAGGGCAGGAGGGAAGTGGAGCCCACGCTGGGTGGACGCGGGGTGGCTGCTCGCTGCTGGGCAGTGAGGAAGGCACCTGCGCTGAGTTTGGAAGGGGTTCAGGGATCCTGGGGCCCTGGGTTTGGGCCACCCCAAAAGCCAGTCATAGTGGGGGCCCCGCAACCTGCTGTGCCCCTGCTGAGCCCTGACAAGCCACTTGCTGATGCTTCTCAGTCCGCCCCGTGCCTCTCAACTGTTTCCTCCTAGACTCCGTCTCCTGGTGGCGTTTCTGTGAGAATTCCTCAGTGCTCGCCTCCTGTGCGTGCCTGAGGCCCATCACATCCCTCCACTTTTCAGTCCCTGGATCTGATATGATTTCTTGCTCATATCCACCTGTCCTTGCTCATTTCTGCCAATTGGTTCAGAAGTTCTCATTCTTGTCTGCGGATGCCATTCCTTTCTTTGCCTCTTTGGACAGCCTCAAGGTCTCCGAAATCATTATTAGATGACTGTCTTGCCTTCCTTTCTTCTGCAATGAATTCATCCCCGTATTTTTTATTCTGTCGCTTACCTTTCTTAGCCTTCACTTACCTCCTGTGCTTTGAAATTGATTTGTAACTCATCTTAGGTGAGCCAAGGTTGTGGAGACAGGGAGTGACGTGCGGTGCCTGAAGCCACAGGGCAGCAGCCGCCTCCCAGGAATGTCCTGGATCCTTTCCTCCTTTGAGGTCCCCTGCCATATTCTCAGGGCCCAGATGGGGCCAGGCACAGCAGCAGGGAGCACATCTCCCTGTGGCCCAGCAGCTGGGGTGCTGCCAGGCCTGGTAGAGGTGCTTGGTGAACAATTGTTACGGGAAGGTAGCAGGCGGGTTCTCAGGCTGGGGCTCTGGAGCCCAGGAACAGGCCGGCATGGCTGGAGCGGGTCTGAGTTCCTGCACTGTGCCCCGTTTGTTGCTCCTTAGCCACACTCAGGAGCAGGTGTGCAGGGCACTGCCTAGAAGCTGGTGGGCACCACCATGCAGCAGGCTCTGGGGGGTATAGCTACCATCTGGGCATGTGTACAGAGGGCCTTGATAGTGTGACATACGAGGAACCGAGGAACCAGAAGAAGTGGGCTAGGAGATGTGTGGGTTTTGATTAAATGGAGTTTTAATTAAAGTGGCCGGGTTGGGGGAGGTGAGAAGGAAGGCAGGAAGCAGCAGCAGCTTTGAGTCTGACCATGTGGAATCCTATGGGGTTGTTCTTTCAAGAGGCATTATGCACGTTCCGCAACATGAGTCCCCAGTTTATATGGAGCAGCGTCTGCCCTCTGCACTGTCCCCAACAAGGGGCAGTCACAGAGAAACATTACATTATTAATATTTAATTTCCCCTCCTGGTTAGCAACAGATGACTCAAGGATTAATTAGATGCACAGGGCCAACAGAGAGGGATAGGAAATTGCCAGATCCTGGCCCCTCCCCGGGGCCTCTGACCTTCCTGTCACTCTGGGAGGCTTCGGAGGGAGGGGTGTGGAGACCCAGGATGTGGAGGCATGCTTTCAGGAAAGATTAAAAGAAGTAGCCCTCCTGCTGCTGTGCTCTCCGTCGGCACGGCCCCAGCCCTATATCACCCTCCAGTGCTCTTGGTGAGGCCGGGAGAGGTCGCTTCACGCCTTTGGGCCTCAGCTTCCTCATCTGTAAAATGGGCTTTGTGGGATCAGCAAGATCACAGATGACAGTCATTTCCCAAGTTCCTGAGCAGGCAGGCGCACAAGCTGTATTCAAGGGTCCAGTGCAGTGCTGGCCTCCAGGCAGGTGGTCCTTGGGACAGCGTAAGGTTTGACAGCTCAGCAGTAGCTGGAACCGTGGCCAGCTGACTCTGTGTTGCTCCCCAGTTCTGGTCCACGACACGTTAGTAGCCTGAAACTAGGCACGGGGAGAATTTACACTGCAGAAATCAGCCAAAGCCTGTAAGTCAGGGCAACTCCCCCCTCCACCGCCTGGGGCCGATTTGCCAACCTATGACTGGGTAGCTCCCAGCCTTCCCCCGAGGAATGCACTTCTCCCCCCCTGCCTGCCCCGAGGGTACCTCTGGCTCCACTGATCCGCTTTGCTCAGGGCAGAGAAAGGCACAGCCAAGAGTGGATTCTGGCTTGGCAGGGGCCCAGGTTGCCTGTGGGTCCAGGCAAGCCTCACCCGGGATGTGCTGGCAGCAGCTGGGAGAGCCTGCAGGAGCATGGTCTGGAGCTGCATCAGCCTTCTAGCCTGGGCTGGTCAGATTGGCAGAAGGCTGTGGTGTCCTTCAATGCAGATGCCCTAGAGAGGGCAGTGGTGGGAGGCAGGAAGCCTGGGTAGAGGCAGCTCCTCAGTGGCTCACTGGGCCTCACTGGACAGTGGCCTGTCGCTGCTGCTGGTGGTGCTAAGCCTGGGAGGCCACCTTGGGGCCACAGGCCAGGCACCCGGGTGGGAGGCAGCCCAGGTCCAGCACCGGCTTCCCTTGTAACTGTTGGGCAGGGGCCTGTCGTGAGTCAGGGGGCCTGAAGGCTGCTCGGGGAGAGGCCAGGAACATCGGGGATAACTGTGTTCCTTGAGTGCGGCCAAGGATGGTGCCAGGAGACCTGGTCTGGCGCGTCCCTGCCAGGGACATGCTTTATGAGTGGCTGCCTGGCAAGTGCACCATGCAAAGCAGGGGCTCGGGAGGACTCGTCCACTTCTGCAGGGTCTCTGGCTCTGCTCTTTCCTCCCTCCTCCCGCTTCTGTGTCAGAGGCTCCATTCCAAGCCTCCTAGTGGGGGCAAAAGGGCCCGTTGGGTGCAGGAGAACCTCCAGGCCCAGGTCTGGCTACAGCCTCTGCTGATCCTCTTCCAGTCCCCTGAGGTGCTGATGGTATTGGAGTTACAGGGACAGTTGGGGTCCATCTGTTTGAGCTCTGTCACATGGACAGTGGGGTAGAGGGGAACCTGACCCTTTGAACGGGCTCAGGACCAGGAGTGACCTTTGTAAGTTGCCAGGCCTGCTCCGTCCCTCACGTCCTGGAGGAGAGAGAGATGAGGTGGCTGCCGAGTCCACATGAAAAGCAGGCAGGTGGTGGCTGCTGGCCACACATCCATAGGGCCCCATGACGGTTCAGGACTGGAGGGGGTAGATCTGGGGGCCTCTTGGCTCTCAAAGAGAGGTCGTTTAATGGGCCGAGGTCCGCTTGGACCCAGACCATTCTCAGGTTGTAGGGGGACACTGGGAGTTGGGGCTGGGCTCAGGCCTTCCAGGAAACCAAGACTTCTGGGGGAGCCATTTCAAATCTGTTTATTTCCTTCTCATAGAATCATGGGTGAGGGCCAGGTGAGGTGGCTCACGCCTGTAATCCCACACCTTGGGAGGCCGAGGTGGGTGGATTACCTGAGGTCAGGAGTTTGAGACCAGCCTGGCTAACATGTTAAAACCCTGTCTCTACTAAAAATACTGAAAATTAGCCAGGTGTAGTGGTGGGCCGGCACCTGTAATCCCAGCTACTCAGGAGGCTAAGACAGGAGAATCGCTTGAACCCGGAAGGCGAAGGTTGCAGTGAGCTGAGATCGTGCCACTGCCCTCCAGCCTGGGCAACAAGAGCAAAACTCCATCTAAGAAAAAAATCATGAATGAGCTGGCATGGCCCCTAGAGGTCATTTGGGGTCCAGCCGCCTCACCGTATCAATGAGGAAACTGAGGCCCAGAGAAGAAAAGCATTCTTGCCCAGACTCCCCCAGTAAGTCCTGGGGCAGCACCTGCTTTCGGCCGGGGACCAAGCTCCAGTCAGTCATTCCTGGTGTCAGCCAGGCAGAGGAGCAGGTGGGGGAGAGGGCGTGGGAGGAGGGAGGTGAGGCGGCTCCCTCCGAGGGGAAGCTCAGTCAGCTGCAGCGCCGCCCCTGCCCTGACTGCAGCTGACTGGCGGGGGCACCTGGAGGCAGCGGGTTGGGGCACAGTGTGAGAGGGCTTACCCTCCGCAGCAGCGGGAGACAGGACCAGGCGGCTCCCCACAGCCTTCCACATCCAAGCTCCAGGGGTCTCTGGCCTGTCCTTTCACAGGGCGGCTGGTGTCCCTTAGGTGGGTGCTGGTAGTTCCTGGGAGAGCTGGTGGGATGGAGCGGGCCAGGGGCTGAGGAGGTGGTGGTGAGACCGGGAAAGCGTGGGCAGGGAGGGGCCCTTCTGGGAGGGAGGGTCATGGGGCTGGCTGGGATCCAGGACCCAGGAAATTGGTCAGGCTGCCACAGGAGGCCTGAGAGGCTGGGTATGGGAGGCCAACATAGTGACACACTTTAACAGGTTCCAGGCACCCCCACCCCAGGAAAAAAACAGACTGCGGCTGATCCTCAGCCCAGAGTGGGAGGCACCGTGATCCCAATACCTAGAGCAGGGAATGCAGGGAGCCATGGATGGCACTGGGGTGAGCCGGAGTCCTGGCAGGGGCCTGGCCTTTGTGCTATCGTTCTGCAGAGCCTGGCAGAAGGGGCTGCCCCCTTGGGAGGGGTTTGTGTGAGGGTTGTAGAGGGAGCTCTACTGAACCAGGGAAAGCAGCCTAACTCGGTGACTTCTCTGGGTGTCCTCCTCTAAAGTGAGGGTCGAAATCCCACCTCTCCCGCCTCCTGGCTATGACCGCAGCAGACCAGGCACAGGCCAGGTGTCAGCCATCCTGGGGGCCATCCTCAGGCTGACACCTGGCCTGTGGGTGGGGTGGGATCTGAAGCTGTAGGGTCTTCAGGGGCCAGGGTGGATGTGGGGTGAGGGTGGCATTTTCTGCAGGGGCTTCCCTGTGCAGGTGGTTCAGCTTCTCACTGCTGTCCCTTTGCAGGTGCCTCGGGAACCCTGAAGCTGGGCTGAGCCATGCTGCTGCTGCCAGAGGCCCTGAAGAGGGCCTGGTTTTGGGAGACTCGGAGTCCTCTGTGAAAAAACCCTTGGAGAGCACCCCAGCAAGGCTGCACTTGGCTCCTGTGAGGAGGGGGCTCAGGGGCCTGGGCCCGTCCGCCTGGGCCGGGCTAGGAGCCAGGCAGGCGGCCGGGCTGCAGCTATGGACCGTGAGCTGGCCCAGCCCACGTCCGTGCTGAGCCTGCCTGTCTGTGGCTGTGCCCATCATGGGCTCCTGGGTGTACATCACGGTGGAGCTGGCCATTGCTGTGCTGGCCATCCTGGGCAACGTGCTGGTGTGCTGGGCTGTGTGGCTCAACAGCAACCTGCAGAACGTCACCAACTACTTCGTGGTGTCGCTGGCAGTGGCCGACATCGCGGTGGGTGTGCTCGCCATCCCGTTTGCCATCACCATCAGCATTGGGTTCTGCGCCGCCTGCCACGGCTGCCTCTTCATCGCCTGCTTCGTCCTGGTCCTCACGCAGAGCTCCATCTTCAGCCTCCTGGCCATTGCCATTGACCGCTACATCGCCATCCGCATCCCACTCCGGTGAGCAGGGTCAGGGTTACATCTATGCAAAGGCTGTCGGTGCCCAGGCTTTGGTCTGTGCCCAGGGCCAGGGTGAGCCTGGGGTCCGGGCCTGGGCTGCATTGTCAGCATGGGGAGCTGGGGATGGGGCCCTGGGCTCAGCAGGGGCTGTGCAGGGCCAGTACACGGCCAGCAGTCATGCTGAACCCACTGATCCCTGTGGGTGCAGAGTGGCCTGGTTCTCCCCAGGTTTCCCCAGGCTGCCTGAGACCAGCCGTGCTCTGGCTGTTGGCAGATGAGTGTGGCCAGGGTCTGGCATTAGGCTTAGGGGGGAGCTCTGGTCCCAGTGACCCATGTGCTGCCGGTGGGTGTGTCTGGCCCATTCCTCACACATGAGCAAAACTCCCCACGTGATGCTGGGGCAAGCGGGGAACCAGGGGCAAGCGGGGAACCAGGGGAAACCACAGGACCTCAGTGCTAGCAGCCGCCTGCCACCTGCCTTCCCCCGGCTCCTCTGGGCCAGCCTCCCAGTGTGCACGTTAGGAAAATGACCCAGAGAGGGGAAGTGACTTAGCTGAATGCCACAGTGAGTCACTTGGACCTATATGCAAATTCTGTTGCTCCTTAGGTCACCAAGGACTCGTGGTCTTGGAGGCAGCCTGGGTGCTCAGGGGCTAGCTGTTGGAGGGGGGTTTTTATGGTGAATCTTTTGTGAAGTGACTTCAGCCAAGTATTGTGTAAATGAAGATTTTCCCGGAGGCTGAGTTTACTTGGCGTGGCTTCCACCTACCCAGGCCATAGATGAGGCTAAAGAGTGCATCCCTCCCTTGGGGACCTTGGAGGGCTTCCGCCCCACCTCCTGGCCCCTTCTCCACAGAGCTGGGTTCCCCGGCCTTCGTGGTTGTGGGCCCTGAGGCCATGCATGAGGCTTGAGGTGGTCAGGGAGGGTCAGGGAGCAGGGGACACCATCCCTGCGCTGAATTATCCGAGACTGGTGTGGGTGCCTCCCTAAAGAGGAAGCCACAGCAGCCCCACTCAGGCTGAGGGTGCTCCAGCAGGAAGGAGGACCCAGCTAAGTGAGCAAATGGAAATTCAGAGTTCAAACCCAAGGGGGCCTTAGAGGTCATTTCCTCTCATCTTCTGGACGGAAAATGAGCCTCGGAGAAGAGAGTCAGCTGTCTCCGGGCCACACAACGAGTTGGTAGTAGAGCTGGGGCTTGGCCTGGAAAAGAATGTGGCCTGATACCTACTGGGCTTCAGTCACTGGGGAGCAGTCATGGGCAGCCTGTCTCCCAGAGCCTGCCCCAGGCAGCCATCACTGTCACCTGGGCTCTAAGTGGGAGCAGGAGCCGCATTCAGGCTGCTCCAGGGACGGGGAGGAGTCTGGACCTCACACTGCCCTGTCAGATGCTCTGCACCCCAGGAGAGCCTAGAACCCTTGGCAAAGGAGAAGGGGACCCTGGCCAGCTCTAACAGGGGCAGAATTAGAGATTGTCTGACTCCAAGTGCAGTCTCTGGGGAGCCTCCATCCCTTGTGCTGCAACGGGCAGAGCAGAGTTCAGGTTCGTCCAGTGACAGCTCAGAACACGGAGGCCAAGGAGGGGGCCTGTCTGCAGGTGCCCAGAGGGGCCGGAGAACAGAGGACTGGAGCCCACTCAGGAAACTGAGCTGAGCCTGCACACTGATGGGAATTGCTCCATGGGGAAGCAGAGGCTGAGCTCTCACTTTTTGCTCTGATTCAAAGGGCAACAACCTTCTAGGGAGCGATCAGGGCTGCTGTTCTCAATTTAAAGGAGGCTGACTTTTTTTTCCCTTTTCTCTCTCCCTTTCCTTCTCTGTTTTCTGAGAGTTGAGAGAGCGACTCCCTATGTAGTAGGACAGGATGGGCTGTGTGGTTGTGGAAAGTCAGCTGCCTCTCTGGGCCCATTTCCTCATCCATAGGATAAGTGTCTCTGTCCCTCTGAGCTCACAAAGGGATTCTGAAGGTCCAATGAGTGGATGTGGTGACAGGGACCCTGAGGAGGGTTGGTGGGGTGGGGAGGGTGGGGATTCAGATCTTTGGGTTCAGAGCCATGGACCTGCCCCCTATCCTCTACCCATCTCATCCCAACTCTCTCGGACCTGGGCCTCAGTTCCACCCAGACCTTGAGCCATTTGACTCTGCTCCATGAGGCTCTGCAAGGCTTAGGCTGGTCTCTTCTGCAGGGAGCCCCTGGAGAGGATGACGACGATGATGTTCATCCTCCCTCGTGGGCAGAGAGCTTTACGGTTGCCAAAGGATGTCAGCTCAGCCTCTCCTTTCATCCTCTTGGCCTGCATTGTGGCCAGGGCGGATGTTCTGACCCTCCTGTTACTCACTCATGAACTCATGGGGAGGCCAGAGGAGGGAGGACATACGAGTGTCTCCTGATGATGTGGATGGACTCCTGGCCCTTCAAGCTATTCCTGGCCTGCAGGTCCCTTCGCTTTCCTGTTCCTCAAGGCCCCTGGGCACTGGGCATGTGAAGGTGTCCATGTGGGCTCCCAGGAGCAAGCAGGGCGTGAGGGGAATTTGGAGGCGCTCCTGGCTTGCACCCTCCCTCCTCCTCTCTCTGCTGGAATCCAGCCTCCTCTACATGCCGTTTCCTGCTCCACGGGCCTGCCCCAATCTTCATAACTTTTTTTTTTTTTAAGAATTCAGTCTTGGAAAAATCTATCTATTCTTTTCCAAGTACAGGGAACCTGTTGTGCTAGCACAGGGCCTAGTCAAGGAACTCTGTGAGAAAGACGCCAGGAGAGGGGCAGAGATGATGTAGCTCTCTCTGTCCTCAGAGGATGGAAATTCAGGGCGAGACACACAGGCGTCTTTTCCCAGTTCCGAGGGGACTTTTGTGTCGGTGTCCCCTGCCTCTCATAGCAGCCCCTGGCAGATGCTCTCACTGGTTAAGGAACAGGCCAAGGTGCAGCTGGCAGTTGGTGCTGAGGCCTGAAGTCCTATGAATTCTAAGAGAGCAGGATTGGGGGAGAGGGCTCCCTGGAGGAGGCACCACCCAATGGGTCTCACAGGATGGGTAGGCGGTGTGTCAGGAGCGGAGGCAAAGCCTGGGACAAGGCTCTGAGGAAGAAATGAGCATGTGAGCACTGGGCCAGGGAAGGGTAGCCTGGCTGCTGAGTGAGAGAGAGAGAGGAGCAGAGTGGCAGGAAAGGTGGAGGCCAAGTCGGGCCTGTTCACACCAGGGGAAGGAATGTAGGTGTCCCCGATATGTCCATGGCTCTTCAGTTCTTGGATCTGACTCCTTTGGACAACTTAGGAAAGCCCCACCTACTCCTCAGGGTGGTACACATGCACATAAAGCCCCACCCGGAATCATGGGGCATATTCTTGGACCATAGGGTGAGCCCCCAGTGTGAGGTAATGGAGATCCCCAGAAAGGAGCAGTCTGCAAGCCCGGGGAAACGGCTGCAGACAGCACCCCCAGAAGGGGTGGGCAGCAGCTCTGGGACCCACATTCTCTGACATACCTGGGCATCCCAGAGTGGCAGCGTGTCATGCTAGACAGCCCTGGCATCCCTTCCAGCTGGATGGTCAATGTTTGGGGTCTAGGAGGGCAAGAGGTGAGTGTGTGAGTCACAGATGCAGCCCAGGGGACGCTGCCGTGCCTGGCCGAGGCTCAGCTGTGATTCCATCTAGGCTGATGCTGTCCCCGCCCCCCTGGGCACCAGGTCCAGGGCTCTCGGCCTATGGGGCTGGCTTTTGATTACGCTTAGTCTATTTGTGTTTTTTAAAAAAATGAATAGTTGCCCACGCTAAAACATGAAAAAGGAACATTAAAAAGGAACAAAAGAGTATAATATAGTAGAAAGTTGTCCTCCACACCCCCCTGCCCCCCCCACCCCCAGTTCCCTGCCTACAAGGCCATATTAAGAATCCTTCCAGAGATATTCTTTGCATATATAGGCAAGTGCTATTAATGCATGTTTTGTTTCTGTCCCCACACGGGGCTTTCTTTGCAGAGTGCAGTGGAAGACTCCCCTTGTGGGTTCCCTCTTCTGTATAAGTAAACAATTGGACAGACCAGGGATTTCCATACTGTGTTCCCAGAAGCCTTCAGGTTGGCTCTACTGGCCCCACCAGTTCACTGGTTCAATAAACATTTAATAAGCCCCTTCCCTTCCCCAGCAGCTTCACCTCTGTGACTGCCTGGGAATGTGGGCGACAAGGTTTGCTGCTGAGAACAGTTTGAAAACCAGCAAAGCAGGTGGCCCCAGGGCCCAGGCAGCTCTGCAACACCCTGTGGCTGCTTGGCTCTGCTCCGCGGCCTCAAACGACAGGAAACTCACTAGTGCCTGAGGCAGCCCATCTCTCCTGTGAACTGCTCAGCTGAAAAACTCTCATCCATCCTGAGCTACCATCGGCCTCCCTGTAATTTCCACCCAATGATTCTCCATTCTGCCCTTAGGGGGCAGTGCTGACAGGTCCAGGACTTGGTCCCATTTTACAAATGAAGAAACTGAGGCTCAGAGAGATGAACTTTTGGAACATCCCTGTTTACAGGGCCAGAACCCAGGGAGGGATATGCTTTTCTCAGGAATGATGTCAAAATTCATACAGCTTCCCAGTCAATGGGGACTATATATATTACTATTTGCAAAGCACTAAAACAGTGCCTGGCACAGAGTCAGTGCTATGTAAGCATCCGACGTGAGAAGCAGCAGCCTGAGATTTCATGTTTGTGAGTCCGACAGGAGGCAGGGCAGTGCCAGCTCCCTGTTGCTTGGCAGCAATGGGCAAATCTATGACCTTCCTCCTGTGGAGGGCCTGTTGCAGGTGACCAAGCCCCCACAGAATGGAGCCGAGGAGCTGCTGAGCATGGGCTTGTCCAGTGACTGTTTGGATTCAAAATTGGCCCAAGAGATTCAGAACAGACAGACTCGCCTTGGCCTGAGTTACCTCTGGGCTCTTGGAATGTCCACAGCAAGTCCATTCCTCTCTGCAGGCCTCAGTTTACCCACCTGTAAAGCGAGAGGATTGGACCACATAAGAGATCAGAAGCCACAGGGCTTCTCTTTTTCTCTTTAATTTGAACTAGTTGACAAAATTTAAATCTTGGGAGATTTTACCCAGAAAACCATCTCCCAGCCCAATCTGAGATCTGGTAACAGTGGGCGCACATTTTGCCTGACACTGAAGACCAGGTAAATGCCCCACTCGCTGCCTCCTGTGTGTGCTACATGGAGGCGTCTGTTTGCTACTCGTGGATGAGGTGGTTTCTGTGGATGTTCCCAACTCCAGAGTTAAGTAGAGCATATTTTTCCTTGCACCTTCTGAGTGTCCCTGTCTCAGAGCTGGCAACACAGAGATGGATGTAGGAAAGCCCTGCTCCCAAGGGGCCCCGATTTGGTGGGGATCTGCTGCACTTCGGTAGGAAACTTCTCTGAGCTCTGCATCCCGGACTTGAAGGATGGGTAGGGTATCTGCCAGGTAGAGGGGAGTGTAATCTGGTCTTGCCAGAATCAAAACTGTTCAACACAAGTCACCCCTCAGTGATCATCAAGGTTGCCTTCCTAAATTAATTAGGGAGACTATTTTTTTTAATTGTCCATTCTTTTATGAAATCTATGCCACCTTTCCTGCAGGGCTGAGGTCTGCTTCCTGGATGGCAGATCCAGCCATTTCCCAAGTATGAGACTGGGAATTGGTAGGCTTGGATTTCTCTCTGGCTCTCACTCAGGAAGACTAAGTGATTTCAGGCAGATTACTGTCCCCCTGGACCTCAGAATTTCCTTATGAATGTTAAGATGGCCATGTAAATGTTAATACATAATCCCCTCATTTCTCTCCAGAGGGCTGTGGGTGGGTTTGGAGGGGAGAAATGGCATCTCCTTTGGCCTGGGACCTCCTCCCCTCTTTTAGCCCCCATGCTGCCTCTCCTCAAGGGCTTCTGGAGACCCCAACTCAAATGGGGAAGAGAAGACAGGGGTATGGAGTACAAGAGGCCTAGATCCTCTACCGGTCAGATCTGGCCAGTGCTGCCCACAGCCAGTGAGGACACCCTCCAGACCCTTCCCACTCTCTAAAGGGAAACGTGTCGTAGCCTTAACCAAGATCAACCATGACACATTTGCCTTCAGAGAAAAATCATGTATTAATTCCCTCCAACCAAACTAATTAAGTCCCAGGACTACAAAGACTACTTAATGACCATCTGGACGTTTATACATGGGTTTCCATTTCTGGGGTGACTGCTCTCCCGTTACCTCCCAGCAGCCTGTGAAAAGGCAAGGCGTACTCCTTCCACTTAATGCAAGAGGATGCTGAGGCGAGGCAGCAGGAATGACTGGTCCAAGAACTTATAGCCAGTAAATAGGGAACAGGGTACTGCTCTCAGGTCCTGAACTCTTGGCCCTGCTTAACCCTGGCTTCTCAGATCTCTGACGCTGGTGTCTTCTCCCCAGGTACAATGGCTTGGTGACTGGCACGAGGGCTAAGGGCATCATTGCCATCTGCTGGGTGCTGTCATTTGCCATCGGCCTGACTCCCATGCTGGGTTGGAACAACTGCGGTCAGCCTAAGGAGGGCAGGAACCACTCACAGGGCTGCGGGGAGGGCCAGGTGGCCTGTCTCTTTGAGGACGTGGTCCCCATGAACTACATGGTGTACTTCAACTTCTTTGCCTGTGTGCTGGGGCCCCTGCTGCTCATGCTGGGTGTCTACCTGCGGATCTTCCTGGCAGCGCGACGACAGCTGAAGCAGATGGAAAGCCAGCCTCTGCCGGGGGAGCGGGCGCGGTCCACACTGCAGAAAGAGGTCCACGCTGCCAAATCGCTGGCCATCATTGTGGGGCTCTTTGCCCTCTGCTGGCTGCCCCTGCACATCATCAACTGCTTCACCTTCTTCTGCCCCGACTGCAACCACGCCCCTCTCTGGCTCATGTACCTGGCCATCATCCTCTCCCACACCAATTCGGTCGTGAATCCCTTCATCTATGCCTACCGTATCCGCGAGTTCCGCCAGACCTTCCGCAAGATCATTCGCAGCCACGTCCTGGGGCAGCAAGAACCCTTCAAGGCAGCAGCTGGCACCAGTGCCCGGGCCCTAGCAGCTCATGGCAGTGATGGAGAGCAGGTCAGCCTCCGTCTCAACGGCCACGCCCCTGGAGTGTGGGCCAACGGCAGTGCTCCCCACCCAGAGCGGAGGCCCAATGGCTACGCCCTGGGGCTGGTGAGTGGAGGGAGTGCCCGAGAGTCCCAGGGAGACACAGGCCTCCCAGACGTGGAGCTCCTTAGCCATGAGCTCAAGGGAGTGTGCCCAGAGTCCCCTAGCATAGAGGACCCCCTGGCCCAGGATGGAGCAGGAGTGTCCTGATGATCCATGGAGTTTGCCCCTTCCTAAGGGAAGGAAATCTTTATCTTTCTGGTTGGCTTGACCAGTCATGTTGGGAGAAGAGAGTGCCAGGAGCCCGTGAGGGCAGCTGGTTCCTGCTTTGGACCGAGAGGAGGGAGCCCCAGGCTGGAGCAGCATGAGGCCCAGCAAGGAGGCCTTGGGGTTGCAGGAAGCAGACGTTTCATGCTGTGAAGCCCTGTACCAGGTGGGGGCCACAGCACCAGCAGCATCTTCGCTGGCCAGGGCCCAGCCCTCCACTGCAGAAGCATCCAGAAGTGCCACCTTGTCTCCACAGAGCAGGCTGGGCACAGCAGACTGGCCTGGCCCTGAGGCTGGGCAGTGGCTCCAGCAGCCGCCTGCCACCCACCCATCACTCTCCCTAGACTCTCCCAGGGTTCAGGAGCTGCTGGGCCCAGAGGTGACATTTGACTGTTTTTTCCAGGAAAAATGTAAATGTGAGGAAACCCTTTTAATTTTATTACCTTTTCCTCCCTGGCTGCTGGGTCTGCTGTCGGTCCTGCTGCTAACCTGGCACCAGAGCCTCTGCCCGGGGATCAGGCAGTCCTCACCCGCTGTCATGAGCTGCCATCCACTTCTCAGTCCCAGGGCCATCTCTCGGAGTGACAATGCTGGGGTCAAGGACAGGGAGTTACAACAGAGCAGTGCCAGAACGTGGGCTCAGGCCCCAGGGGAGAGGTCGGGGCTGGCAGGACACTGGCACGTGCCTAAGCAGCGCAGAGCTGCCCAGCGAGAGGCCTTGTCTGCCTTTTCTTCTAAAGGGAACGTTTTTTTCTGAGATAAAATAAAAATGAGCCACATCGTGTTTTAAGCTTGTCCAATGAGAATGGTGTCCGAGTTCATTTCCTACTCTATAGCCAGGCCTGTGCACACATAGAGGCATGTGTTGTTGTGTATGTGTGAGAGTGTGTGTGTATGTGCAGACACCTACCTGCTCCAGGGGGCCTCCCCAGGCTCCTGTCCTCGAGGGCATAGGTGGCCTGGCTGTATCACAATCCAACCTGCGTTTCTATGAGGGCCCACAGGGGCTGTGGAGAAGCGGCTTTCTCCAGCAACTGCCTCCCTCATTACCCTCCTAACATCTTTAAGGGAAGATCTCTTTATATGTCACCTTCTCAGAACTGTGACCCACCACCCCTGCCCTGCTCCACCCCCAGCAGAGGCCACAGAAGTATCTGGAAACAGATCTGGGCAGGGGCTATACTTCCTTCCCCTAGAATCCCCCTCCTTCTATTCCCAACAGAAGAAACTAGGAGGAGGGGGGTGTTTTTGCTCTGACCCTGGCCTCAGGGGCCTCCTGCCTGAGGAGGTGGTGCCATCTTTCTGTGATGGTGAAGTCTGAGGCCCAGAAGGCAGTTAGCACCTGCTCCTGCCTGAGGTTAGCAGAGAGCTGTGATTGTCCCAGTTTGGTCTCACTCACTCTGGGACACCCAGGAGTGTGAGAACTTCAAGGGTGATCCTCACACAGCCCTGGGAGTCCTGTTTTACAGATGATGAACAAGCCCAGAGAGGTTACATGCTTGCTCCAGGTCACACAGCTAGTAAGTGGCAGAAGTGAACTTAAAACCCAGGTCTGTCTGACTGCAAAATCCCTATTCTTTTTTTCCCATTAACTTATGAACTATTTGAACCAAACCAAGAAGTATAAAACATCATCATGTTCCCACTGCTCTACTTAAGAAATGAAACATTACAACTACAGGTGATGCGTCTGGCCCTGCCCATCATCACCCTGACTCCTAGGCCTGGAAACGACCACTTTTCCATTGTACTTTTTTTTCTTGAGACGGAGTCTCGCACTGTCACCCAGGCTGGAGTGCAATGGCGTGATCTCGGCTCACCACAGCCTCCGCCTCCCAGGTTCAAGTGATTCTCCTGCCTCAGCCTCCCGAGTAGCTGGGACTGCCTGGCTAATTTTTTGTGTTTTTAGTAGATACCAGGTTTCACCATGTGGGCTAGGCTGGTCTTGAACTCTTGACCTCATGATCTGCCCGTCTCAGCCTCCCAAAGTGCTGGGATTACAGGCGTGAGTCACAGCAGCCAGCCATTTCCATGGCACTTCTTTACACTTTCAGTATATGGATGCCTGCAAAACTACCCCAAAACCAATACAGGATTGTTTTAGCTATCTCACTGTTATATCAGAGGTCCTCTACACTGGCTACACAGGAGAAATACCTAGGAAGCTTTGATCAGCACCAAAGCCTGAGCCCCTTGCCCCAGAGGCACTGGATTAATTGGCCAGGGTAGATCAAGTAATTCCCCAGGGCGTTCTTATGGACAGCCAGGACAACCTATAAGGAGCCACTGATACAAATGCACAGAGTCTACCCTGTCCACACCAGCTTCCTCCCTCCTAGGCTCTGCACTGTCTGTGGGCTGAGGGTGGAACAGTGGCTGGGGTATGCCTGAGGAGCCAAGAGCACAGAAGGTGCCAGTCCTTAGGAGCAATTGGTAGGAAGAGGCCAGAAAGAGAGCTACAAAGGTATGGAAGAATACAACCTCATCTCTCCAGCCTTTTCTGAGACCTTGGGAACCAGGCTTTGAGTGCTGAGCTGGAGGTATATAGGCTTTGGGGCTGGGAGGACAGGGGCAGGAGCTCAGGAAAGGCTTCTAGGTACAAATGGGCCCCAGTCCTCCCAGGCCAGCTCCTGCCCAGTGGTAGAGCCCAGGCCTCCTCATACCCTCAGAAGCCTATGGTCCCACGTCCACACCCAGCCCATGTGGGTTCCCACTGTCAGCAGGCCTGAGTGGAAGTACATATGCACAGACATGAACACGTGCATGCATCATTCCTCTGACCATAAGAGAATACACGTGTGCACATACAAGCATGCTGCTGTGCAGAGCCCACCCCAACAGGAACAAGTGCCCACAGCAGCAGCATGAGGGAGATATGAAGACTGGTGAAGGGCATGAGCAACAGCGCAGCGCCATGGGGTGCAGACAGTGCCTCCCTGGTCCACACCCTGCAGCTCTGTCAAAGGGCCCCTCTCTATCTACCCTTCTCCCTGCTCTTCCCAAATGGCTGGGTGGACGGCATGCTTCACTCAGGCCTGTCCCATCGCAGATCCGTGTTCCTGACAGCCCCAGCCCCTCTCCACAGCAGGTGTGGCCACAGGGAGGCCTGAGAGCAGGGGTCTGGCTTCGGCTGGGTCTTGGCTCCTCACTGGCCCTCACAAGAGACAAGCCCTCCGGAGAGCTCCCTTTCACCCTCCTCTAACCACCCCTCCTGAAACCCTACCTTAATCTGGCTGGATTAAGCCCCTATCCTCTGGGAGGCATCACACAGAGGGCTCAGGGAGCTGGGGAGAGCCACAGTTCTGTGTGCTGACCAGGGGACAGCAAACCCCAGCAGGGCAGGGAAGAGGGGTCACCTGGGTAGTGACAGGAAATGAGCTGCTGATGCCCCTGCATCTTCTGGGACCCGGTATCCCAGAAATGGGAAACTGGCCTTTTGAACTGTGGTGGGGAAACAAGAACCCAGGGCAATCCAACTGCTTAGCACAGCTGCCCCTGCTCCTGGGGCCGCATGGAAGGTGGGTGAGGCCAGCACTTTGTGCCTGGGATGCCGCTCCCCCGTCCTGCGATGTTATGCCACTCCCCTGCATGGCTGCTGCTGTGGGCTCTTGCCACAGCTGGACATTGTCCCCTGAGCTCTGGTGCCGGACAAGTGTTCTCTGAGCATGCTGGGCAATGCCCCTCTGCTGATGGGAGAAGCTGCTTTAGAGGGGACAGAACTTAGGGAGACCCGGGTGTGCTGTGAGGCAAGTGGCTCCCTCCCCGACCCTTACTGCTCTGTGTGCAAGATTCCCACCCTCTCCTCCCCATGCCCATCCCCCCTCCCTCCAAAGGTGCCCCTCGTTGCTGCTGTCACTCATCATTAGCAGTCACTGTCATTATTAGGACAGCGTCTGTCAGGCTGCAGAGCTGAGAGAGGGGGCAGAAGAATGTCAGATGACTCACACAACCTCAAAAGAGGGGGATGGACACACAGAACCTAGCTACAAGAAACACCTTGTGAGACTCCAGTTCAACCCTTTCTGTTTCCAGAGGAGAGCTTCTTGACAAGTCCCTCTGCTTCCCACTAGTCAGGCTTGGACAGGGGCAGGCCTAGGAGACAGGCTAGGCCAGGAAGTCAGTATGAGGCTGGGCAGGTGACAGGTGTAGCCAACCCAGGGTCCTCTGAGGGAGGTGGGGAAGGCTTTGCATGGAGCCATCCACGCTTCTTTGCCTTGTCCAAGGAAGTGTTTCTGTTTTGGGGAGGAGGGGAGTGACTCTGTCAAATCAGCCATCTGGACTGTCACCTAACGACAAGCTAAGCCCTCAGATCGTCCTGGTTGGACCTGAGCCCTGTCTCCTGGCTCTCTGTTCCTCTCCCAACCACTTAATGAGCCCTTGCTGATGCACACTGAGCCGGGGGCAGGGCGCAGGGAGCCAACAACAGAATAAACCCAATGGAGGGAATAAGCCTGTGAACGAGACACAAGCTCTCAGAGGAAGGGAAAGCCACACCCCAGCGGGGAGCCACGATGGGCTTCACAGAGGGGACCATGCCAAGCTGGCCTTTCAAAGACCCCCCATCAGCTCTAGGGCCCTACCTCTCCAAGGTGTTGGTCAGGAAATAAGAACGAGGAGGGGCTGCGTAAATCTGTGCCTGATTTTCATCTGCCTACACTGAATTATGCCATCCATTTGGAGGCAATTTTCAAGTTAAAATGTTGTCAGAAGGTTGTCACAGTTTTGATCTTTCTTTTCTGTTCTTTCTCAACCCACCCACATTTTCTAGTTAGGTTGGAAAGGGGAGTGAGGGGGATAGAGCCTGGTTTATATTCAGAGATTTCTGGAATTGTTAAAGATAGATGAGACTTTTAGAAATTATCAAGTTTCCTCTTAGGATAATTTAGTCCCAGTCCAATGTCACAATTGTTCTCTCAGTTCCAGAACTTTTAGGGGAACTGGAGGCATCTGGCCAGGCATCCTGCAGTTATCCCCAGGGTGTCTCTTGGGGTTTCAGCTCGATTCTCTCTGCTGCCTAGTTCAGAGATGCCAAATAATCCCACCACTTGCTCCTTCCAACCACCACCCTGCTCCACCGACTGCTGAAAGCGCCAGTTTCAATCCCTGGCTTTGCCACTGACTTCTTTTGACAGGACAAGTCACTCTCTGAGCTGCCACGCCTACTTTTAGATAAAATGAATTAATAAATGTGGGCCAGGCACCGTGGCTCACACCTGTAATTCCCAGCACTTTGGGAGGCTGAGGCAGGTGGATCACCTGAGGTCAAGAGTTTGAGAACAGCCTGGCCAACATGGTGAAACCCTGCCTCTACTAAAAACACCAAAAAAATTAGCCAGGCATGGTGGCAGGTGCCTGTAATCCCAGCTACTTGGGAGGCTGAGGCAGGAGAATCGCTTGAGCCTGGGAGGCAGAGGTTGCAGTGAGCGGAGATCGTGCCACTGCGCTCCAGCCTGGGCAACAGGAGCGAAACACCATCTCAAAAAATAAACAAATAGATGTGGCAGGGCTTTGGAAGGTATATGGAACACAAATGCCCAGGATCATGATGATCAGTATTTTTATTTTTTTATTTTTTTGAAATGGAGTCTCGCTCTGTCACCCAGGCTGGAATAAGTTGCGCAATCTCGGCTCATTGCAACCTCCGCCTCCCAGGTTCAAGCAAATTTTCCTGCCTCAGCCTCCCGAGTAGCTGGTACTACAGGTGCATGCCACCATGCCCAGCTAATTTTTGTATTTTTAGTAGAGACAGGGTTTCGCCATATTGGCCAGGCTGCTCTCAAACTCCTGACGTCATGCTCCACCTGCCTCAGCCTCCCAATATGCTGGGATTACAGGCGTGAGCCACTGTGCCCGGCGATGATGATCATTATTGCCGTAATAAATCCATTCTCAGTTCAGAAAAATAAGAGGGTAACCAATCAATACCTATAGTGTTCTTGGTATCAAAGAGTGGAAAGGAGGCTGGAAGTGAAGGAAGACAGGGTGGTAGGGGAGAGAGCTACTGACCACTTTTTATCTTCTGCTCAGTGACATTGTCCAGCCATTGCCAGAGGGAGGAATGTGGTGGGTGTGAGTTCAAGCCAGGCACCTGGAAGCCCCTGATCTCGGGGCGCCAGAAGGTGTGAAAAGGCAGACGACTGAGGCAAGGGTCATTGATTATGGATCATTTACTTTCTTCAACCTTATGCTGTCCCATCTGTTTATGAAAGTCTAGAAACTAGGAAATTTAGGCTTATATAAGAGGTGAACGGAGAAGGGACACAGTAAATGTCTGAGCTAACACAGTCAGGATTCAAAATGACCTCAGAGGGCTAGACAGATAAAACTGACCAAGGATTGGCATAAAGTCCTGCTTAGACCGGGTGCGGTGGCTTACTCCTGTAATCCCAGCACTTTGGGAGGTAGAGGTGGGCAGAATACTTGCAGTCAGGAGTTTGAGACCAGCCTGGCTAACATGGTGAAAACCCACTTCTACTAAAAATACAAAAACTAGCCAGGCGTGGTGGCACACGCCTGTAGTCCTAGCTACTCAGGAGTTTGAGGCAAGATAATCACTTGAATCCGGGAGGTGGAGGTTGCAGTGAGCCGAGATCACGCCATGCAGGGAGGAGTGGGAGGAGAGAGAGACCCAGCGTACTGTCAGTTCAGGTCAAAACAACATGGATACTTCAGTTACCAGGTACAGCACTGGCTAACACTGTGGGACAGGCCGGGAAAGAAGCGACTGCAGTCTCAAGCTGAGTTGACATCCTAGTTACTAGGAAGTGAGTCCCAGGCTTCAGGGACTCACCAGGTCCCCACTCAAGGCAGGAGACATGCTCATTTCTCAACACCACACCTGCTCATGGACAAACTGAAATGAGCGGTTTGTCATTTTGTGCCTGCAAAATGGTAACCTCCCAATGACACTCAATGAATTAACAAGTAGCCAAAGGAAGGGGATCAAGACAGGGAGCATCCAGAAACTGAAAATGGCTGGAGGATGTGAGGTTGAAGAAGACTTAGGGAGAGCCATGGTGAACAGACGAGATGATGGAAACAGGTTGCCATGTGCTATTCCAAAAGGCACAACTGGGCTCACAGAAGCTCTGGCAGAATAACTAGTTCACGTTAAAGGCCACCAAGATGCAACAATTTGAGACTCATGGCTGGGTCTTCAGTGATCCAAGGACAGTTAGGCTTGGACCCCCTTATCCTTGAGGAGACTCCTCTGTTCTTTGAGGGCACAAGGCTAGTGAAGATCGCTCATCTTTTGTGGCCAGAATTGTCTTTAGTTCAGTTCATGGAAGCCCAAAGCAGGTATGTGGCATAAGACAGAGAAATAGGAGGAGGGAATGACAACATATACATTAAAAAGTTGGCCGGGCGCGGTGACTCATGCCTATAATCCCAGCACTTTGGAAGGCCGAGGCAGGTGGATCACCTGAGGTTGAGAGTTTGAGACCAGCCTGACCAACATGGAGAAACCCCATCTCTACAAAAAATACAAAATTAGCCAGGTGTGGTGGCGAATGCTTGAAATCCCAGCTCGTCAAGAGGCTGAGGTAGGAGAATCACTTGAACCCTGGAGGCGGAGACTGCAGTGATCCGAGATCGAGCCATTGCACTCCAGCCTGGACAACAAGAGCAAAACTCCATCTCAAAAAATAAAATAAAATAAATAAAAGATAAAACGTCACCTGCTGGGCGGGGTGGCTCATGCCTTAATCCCAGCACTTTGGAAGGCTGAGACGGATGGATCACCTGAGGTCAGGAGTTTGAGACCAGCCTGACCAACATGGTGAAACCCCGTCTCTACTAAAAATACAAAAATTAGCTGAGTGTGGTGGCGCGTGCCTGTAATCCCAGCTACTCAGGAGGCTGAGGCAGGAGAATTGCTTAATCCAGGAGGCGGAGGTTGCAGTGAGCCAAGATCACACCACTGCACTCCAGCCTAGGCGACAGAGCGAAAAAGTCACTACCTGAATCAAAATGTATTTATATGGGTGGGACCTGGTATGGACTGAAAAACGTCAAAGAGGCCCAGAGTCCTGTGTTAACAGAATATACCCCAAGGCCTAAAATTCCTCCTTAGATGACAGCAGTGTTACCCCAAGTATACTTCACAGCAAATGTGAAGTACATTTGCTGCCTGGGGAGGGTACCATGATGATTTATTGGGTCAACATGTGGACATCCGGCAGAGAAGCCGGAGGTGCTGAGACACAGGATAGAGAAGGCCTCCTGCAGCCCAGGGTTCAGCAAACTCTGCCAACTTTACAAAATGCTCTCACCCAAGGCGTGCCAGAAGATGAAGCAGGGGAGAGCCCTCACCCGCTTCCTCCATCCTACCCCATACTTCCTGTGGCCCCTCCTTACTTCCCTAATCCTATTAGTGGGAGCTCTTCTCCTTTCCTTATCTTCCCAAATCCAATCTACTGCATTCTGTTCATTCTTTCTGAATATCTTTGGAATCTGTTCCACTATACCCCTCAGGAGCCCCTCCAAAGTCATGGTCTTGGCAGACGCCCTATCATCTCTACCAACCTGGATACACTCCAAACAGAACTCTTTGTTGATCTCTTTTACCACAATCTATTCAGTCCAAGCAGTCAGAGTAATATCCCCAAAGCACGGCATCAGCCATGTCCCTCCCTTGCTCTAAAACATTTAGAGGACCCTAAATGTGCAGCAGATCAAGTCCACCTTCTTTCTATGGGTTTTCAAGGACATAGCTTTGGCGTCCAGCCTGTCTCTGACCACCCACTCTCCTACTCACTACCCTGCCCCTCACTGTGCCAAATTGAACTACCCACTGTCCTCTTACCCCATTCCTTGCCTTTGTCTTTCAGGCAGGCCTCTTCGCCTGGGATACTGTCACTCTGAATCTCCCCTACTTTAGACGCTTCCCATGCTTCAGGGACCATCTGAAGAACTGTCTCCTCCTTGAAGATGGAGGGGGACTTTGCTGAAATCCTCTTTTCCCCCTCCTGAGCGCCTTTAGGTGCACGCCTGTCCCACGCACCAGGAGTTTGTTACCTGCTTCTGAAAACATCTCTTCTGCTGCTAAGTTTATGACGTAATGCCTGAGTAATGTGCTGGTTTTCACCAGTGTGTGTTCTATTTTCCCACCTAGGCTATAAATTCTAATCCCAGAGAGTGGAGTGGGGACAGTATCTCCTCCACCCCAGGGTGAAGCATAGTGAGCACTTGGTAAGGCACACTGACTGGGCTGAGACCTGGGTTTTAGTTTTCTGCTGCTATTAACTGGTCATGTGACTTTGGGTTTCCTTCCCTGAAAAATGATGAAGCAGATGGATGGATACATATCGCTTCCAGCTCTGGTGTTTTCTGTCTATTTGACTGTGGGCTGACCCAGCTCTAGGCCTAGCTAGGGAAGGAGCAAGGGAGGCTATGGACAAGCCCACGGAGAGAGGGGGGGGTGGGGAGAGGGAGAGGGAGATGGGGAGCTAATAGCTCTGGAGGAAGGAAGGACATGCTGGGCTAATGGGATAATTGGATAATCCTCAGAGCTAGGGGATGCCAGGCTGGGGCCAGCTGTTAGAAGCAGACACAAATAGCATAAGCAAAACAAGGGCGCCGGTGCAGGAAGCAGCTTGCTGAGAGATATGGAGGAAGGAGGGTGGTGACCAGAGGGTGGGGGAGAGGTAAAGAGAGACTGGAGCCCCTTTCTTTGGAAATGTTGAGGACAGAATCTTAAGGCTTTATACTCTGACCCCATTTAGAAAGACTGCATTTAAGGATCTTGGTCTTCTATGTGCCAAAGAACATTCCTAGAGACCAATGGTTTATCTTGGCCTCAACAATGTCCTGGCCACCAAGGACCCTTAATGACCATAAAGTCCTCATCTCTGCCCACTGAGGGTTATCTGCAAATGGGGCATCCATTTGACATGCCTGTGAAAATATTGCTGGACTCTTACAAAATAATCATTTCAGACATACAGCTCAGTGGGTCCCTTCATTTCAGGTGAATAAATGGACCTGTCAGTGGGGTTGGGCACAGAACAAAAGAAATTTTGGAGGGGTCTAGAACTCAGCTCTGCTGGGCCACATAAGTCATGACCTCAGTGACTGGACCTCAGTTAGCCCATCTATAAAATGGGGACAATAAGCACTACACTGCCTGCAGGGCTGCTGTGGAGATAAAATGAGATCATGAATGGGAAAGCAATTTGAAATGTAAGCGCTCTGCCAAGCACTTTAGTCCCAACTCTGTTTCTAATTTTGTACGATTTTAGAAAGGCTATTTCCTTTCTCTGAGTTCCAGTTTCTTCCACTACAAGATGATGAGATCAGACTAGATGCTCTTTAAATTTCCTTCTAATTCTAATGACTCTAATTCTTATTTTAAAATAGTATATTTACATTTGTATAGACTATAAGGACAGTATGAGAAAAGAAAATTAGAGGCCAATTTTATTCATGAACATAGATATAAAATACTCAAGATTAGCAAGCCATATCTAGCAATAAACAAAAAATATATATATAAATCATGATCCAGTAGGGTTTATCCCAGGAATGCAAGGATGGTTTCACATTAGATAATCATTCAATGCCATTCATATTATTAATAAGTTAAAGAACACTACAGGAGAATCTCAACAGATGCAGAAAATTCATTTGATTTTTAAAAAGTCAACACCTAATGATAGAAAAAACACTTTGAAAACTAGAAATATAAAATCATTTTCTTAACTCAATAAAGCTTATTTTTCAACATCTCACTGAACATACCATAGTCAATGGTGAATTATTTGAAGCTGTCTCTTTCTGGTCAAGACCAGGCCCATTATTCTATTCAATATAGTACTAAAGTTCCTAGAGATCACAATAATACACGAAAAAGAAAAGAAGCAAAGTGACATTATCTACAGCTGAATTAACTGTCTATATAGAAAAATTCAAAATGTTTATTTGGAGTATTATTGGAACTATTACAGTTTATCAAGGCTGTTGGATATAAAATCAATATAAAAAAATAGCATTCTTATAGGGCAGCAAAAACTATTGTTAAGTAATTTAAAATATATCATTTATAACAGTAACAAAAACTAGAAGGTACCTAGAAATAAATCCAACAAATATGCACAAAAAGAAGACTCAGGTGAGGAGATATGCTGTGTTCCTGGATGGGAAGAGTCAATACTATAAAACTGGCAATTATCCCCAATCCATCTGGAAATCAAGTGTAATCCTTTAAATTTTCCAATAGATTTTTTTTTTCATAAAATTTTACATTTTGCATCCTAAAAATCATTTCAAAAGAAAAAAGGCCAGGAAGAACCACAATAATTTTCTTCCTTTTAAAGAAGTGAAGAGTTGTCCTGACAGAAACAATAGTGTGGTACAGGAACAGACAAACAAATGAAGTAAATGAGATACAAAGGTTAGAAGCAAACCTATCTTTATATGGGAATGTGATATGTGGTAGAGGTCACATTACAAACCACGGAAAAAGTTCATTAAGTGGTTCTGAAACAATAGGGATCTGAAACATGGAAAGGTAAAATTGAAGACAAAGGTGAAAGAAAACACAGATTTTTTTTAACACTTTAAAAAGCAAATATATGAAAATGTCCTTATGACCTCTGGACAAAAACAGATTTCTTAAAACACAAAAGCAAAGCCATAAGGAATATGCTGCTAAATTAACTAATAAAATTTTTTAAAACTTTTTTTCCATGAAAAAATAAAGTACAAAAACAAGCCACAGACTGGAAGAAGATGTCTGCAATGGATATAATCAATAAAGGATTGGTGTCTGTAATATATAACTCCTATGAAAATAAAAAAGATATTATCAGACACTTCAGAAGAAAAAAACCTAAATGATCAACAAACATGAAAATAAGTTTGATCTCACTAGTAACTGGGAAAATAAAAATTAAAATATATTTTACAGATATTCACAGTCAGCCAACTAGCAACAATTTAAAAGTCTTGGTAGGGAACAGAAATACATAATACCTAGTAGAGCTGAAGATGTGAATAGCCTATAACCTAGCATTTTCCATTCTAAGCCTCAATCTTCAAGTCACACACATATTCCTTTAAAAACTATGCACATGGACTGGGCACTGTGGCTCATGCCTGTAATCCCAGCACTTTGGGAGACCAAGGCGGGTAGATCATGAGGTCAGGCATTCAAAACCAGCCTGGCCAAGATGCTGAAACCCCATCTCTACTAAAAATACAAAAATTTAGCTGGGCGTGGTAGCACGCACCTGTAGTCCCAGCTACTCAGGAGGCTGAGGCAGGATCAAAGCTTGAACCTGAGAGGCAGGGGTTGCAGTGAGCTGAGATCATGCCACTGCACTCCAGCCTGTAATACTAAAAAAGTCAAAGCAACATTTTTACTATTTCTTAGTACGTTTTGGAGGTAGAATGGATATATGAGAGAGAGATCCAAGATGGCGGATTAGCAACAGCTCAGGATTGTAGCTCCTAGTGAAAGCGCAGAGAGCGAGTGGACGCCGCAATTTCAGACGAATTTCTGTTGCCCACAAACTGGGAGCTACCCAGCGGAGCAGCCACACAGGTCGCCAGCGCGACTCTTTTGGCCGCGTGGCACGGTGCGGCACTTCTCGGTGCGGAGTATAAGGGACTGGGTGCCCTTTGAGTCGGGCTCAGCTGGTCCCATCCCCACAAGGAGAACAGCAATTGGAAGCGCTGAGGACTGAGAGTTTCACAGCAAGCACAGCTGAACCCAGGAAGGCCTAGCTCTGTGGGGAAAGGGCGTCCATCGAAGGAAAACTAAGAAACAGAAAAAACTTCATCACCAACAAGCCGGACGTCCACTCAGACCCAATCTGAAAGTTGGCAATTACAAAGACGACAGGTGGATAAATCCACAAAAATGGGAAGAAACCAGTGCAAAAAGGCTGAGAA